>JAGFNQ010003856.1:0-80915 GCA_024364735.1 Boesenbergia rotunda
CCCAGAGGCTCCGGGCTGTGCCAATCAAGATTTCAGACCGGGAGCTATATGTCGATCTGATAGTCCTTGCGATGCAGGACTTCGACATCATACTGGGCATGGATTTCCTCAGTAAGTATAGCGCTTCAGTGGACTGCCGTAGAAGGAAGGTGGTTTTCAGCCCAGAAGGAGAACCACCATTCGATTTTCAAGGAGCCCCAAGGAGGAAGACTCAGAAATTTCTCTCAGCCTTGGCAGCCCACCAGATGCTAGAGCAAGGGTGTGCTGGTTTTCTTGCACACATAGTGGAATCAGAAGCAAAGGAAGAACTCAAGCAGGAGGATGTACGGGTAGTCTGTGAATATCCAGAAGTGTTCCCAGAAGAATTACCTGGACTACCTCCCAACCGAGAAGTGGAATTCGAGATCGAGCTAGTGCCCGGTACCGGTCCGGTCTCGAAGGCCCCATATCGTATGTCTCCAGCAGAGTTGAAGGAATTACAAGAGCAACTCCAGGAGCTACTAGACAAGGGCTTCATTCGCCGAGTCATTCACCCTGGGGAGCTCCTGTACTTTTCGTCAAGAAGAAGGATGGGTCTATGCGTCTGTGCATAGACTACAGAGCTCTGAACAAGGTAACCATCAAGAACAAGTACCCCCTTCCTAGAATAGATGATTTATTTGATCAACTCAAAGGGGCTACAGTGTTCTCGAAGATAGACCTGCGTTCTGGGTATCATCAGCTAAAGGTTAAAGAAAGTGACATCCCCAGGACGGCCTTCAGGACAAGATACGGCCACTACGAATTCGTAGTGATGCCTTTTGGAGTAACCAATGCTCCAGCAGTCTTCATGGAGCTGATGAACCACACCTTCAGGGAGTATCTTGATAAATTCGTCATTGTATTTATTGACGATATTCTCATATACTCACAGACTCCAGAGGACCATGCTACACACTTGAGGATAGTGCTGCAGATCCTTCAGCAGGAGAAGCTCTATGCAAAATTCTCAAAGTGTGAGTTTTGGCTAGATCAGGTGACCTTCCTAGGTCACATTGTATCCAAAGAAGGCATTCAAGTTGATCCAGCCAAGATAGAAGCAGTCAGCAACTGGTGTAGACCCAAGAATGCCAGTGAGATCAGAAGCTTCTTGGGCCTGGCAGGATATTACAGAAAATTTGTGGAGGACTTTTCCAGGATAGCCTCTCCACTCACAGCCTTGACCAGAAAGAACAAGAAGTTTGAATGGTCAGATAAATGCGAGCACAGTTTTCTAGAGCTGAAGAAGAGACTGACCAGTGCTCCCATTCTGACTGTTCCAGAGAGTGACAAGGCCTTTGACATCTACAGTGATGCATCCAAGATGGGCCTTGGAGCTGTCCTCATGCAAGATGGTAAAGTAATAGCATATGCCTCCAGACAGCTCAAGGACTATGAGAAGAATTACCCTACACACGACCTTGAGCTAGCAGCTGTGGTTTTCGCACTGAAGCTCTGGAGACACTACCTGTATGGAGTGCAGTGCAGAATCTTCACAGACCATCAAAGTTTGAAGTACTTCTTCACTCAGAAAGATCTGAATATGAGGCAGCGCAGGTGGCTAGAGTTGGTCAAAGATTATGACTGTGAAATCCTCTACCACCCAGGTAAAGCTAATAAAGTGGCAGATGCACTGAGCAGAAAATCCTGTGCGGCACTGATGTCCTTATCATCACTGTCTCTACCACTTCAGAAAGAAATAAAGAATTTTGGAGTCGAGGTAATAATTGGGCAACTTTCTGCATTGACTATAGAGTCAACCCTGCTTATAGATATACAAGGAAAGCAAGATCAAGACCCAGAAATCCAGAAGATCAAGCAGGGGATCCAAGAGGCAGAAAATTCAGAGTTTCGAGTATCAGATAGTGGCATCCTCTATCTGGGAGACCACCTTTGCGTCCCTAATGATGAGGAACTAAGAAAGAATATTTTAGAAGAAGCCCACAGTACCCCGTACTCTATGCATCCTGGTTCTACCATGATGTACCAAGATTTAAAACAAAGGTTCTGGTGGTCTGGACTCAAGAGAGATGTGGCCAGATATATCAGTACCTGCTTGACCTGCCAGAGAGTCAAAGCAGAACATCAGAGACCAGGAGGAGTTCTGCAGCCTCTTTCCATTCCAGAGTGGAAGTGGGAAGAGATATCCATGGATTTTATCACAGGTCTCCCAAGGACCACCCATGGACACGATGCAATTTGGGTGATAGTGGACAGATTGACCAAGTCTGCCCACTTCCTAGCCATCAAGTTATCGCATTCGGTAGAGCAGTTAGCACAGCTGTACGTGAAAGAAGTGATCAGGCTTCACGGAGTTCCGAAGACGATCGTGTCTGACAGAGATGGGCGATTCACCTCCCATTTTTGGAAGTGTGTTCAGGACGCCCTAGGCACCAGACTTCAGTTCAGCACAGCTTTCCATCCCCAGACAGATGGACAAACAGAGAGAGTAAATCAGATTTTAGAAGACATGCTCAGGGCTTGTGCATTGGACTTTAAAGGTAGTTGGTGCAAATTTCTGTGCTTAGCTGAGTTTGCCTACAACAATAGCTATCAGGCCACCATCAGGATGGCACCTTATGAGGCATTATATGGCAGGAAATGTAGATCACCCATATGTTGGCAAGAAGCTGGTGAGAAGAAAGAGATGGAGTCAGGACTAGGCAGCCAGACTGAGCTTATAAATGAGACCGCTCAGGCTATCCAGACGATCCGCCAGAGGATTGAGACTGCCCAGAGTAGGCAGAAAAGTTATGCTGACACACGCCGTAGGCCACTTGAATTCCAAGTTGGAGATTCAGTATTTCTCAAGGTCGCTCCCATGAAGGGAGTGGTGAGATTTGGCAAGAAGGGCAAGCTGAGTCCTCGCTACATAGGACCCTACAAGATCATAAAGAGGGTTGGTAAGGTAGCATATGAGCTGGACCTACCAGAGGATATGTCAGCTATCCACAGTACCTTTCATGTCTCTATGCTAAAGAAGTGTATTCATGACCCTAGCCAAGTGATTCAGCCTCAGTCAGTACAGATCCAAGAAGATCTTAGTTATGAGAGCAGACCGACACAGATAGTGGACAAAGCAGTTAAGAGATTAAGAAACAAAGAAGTGCCACTAGTGAAGGTCATCTGGCAGAATCAAAAGCATGAAGAGGCTACTTGGGAACGTGAGGACAGCATGAGAGAGAAATATCCAGAATTATTCTAAGTTCGAGGACGAACTTTTCATAAGGTATGGGGGATTGTAACACCCCAAAATTTCCATTTTTAGTTCATAAAGTCCTTGAAAGTAGTTAGAAATGTTTTAGAAATATTCTAGATATTTTTAGGAATTTTTAGAATATTTTTATGGAATTTTCCGAGTCCGTTTAGTGTTTTTAAAAAAAATAAAAAGAGAAAAAGGGAAAAACCACTTAAGGGCAGCCGGGCGTTCGAACCCGCGACCACCACGAGACGGGCGCGAGCGCAAACCAGCTGGGCTAGGGTATCAAGCACAACAAGGGATGGAGAGAAGTATATTTAAGGGGTAGTTAGGTCGATCCGCCCCATAGGTATAAATAGATGATTAAAGAGAGAAGTTTTATTTTCTCTCAAACCCTCTCCCTCTCCCAAGTTGCGCCGACCCCTCTCCCTCTCCTCTCTTGTGCGCACGCCACACCAAGCCCTAGAGGGCCGGCCAAAGCTCTTCTCCAAGAGATATTCCTATATTCGGGATCCCCGCGACGAGAGGAACGCGTAGGCGCGAAGAATTCTCCGAGATCTCAAGTTTCTCCCGAGCTCTAGACGTCAATCTTGGTTGTAAGTCCAAGATATCAATGTAAGTACTGCTCACCTGCAGTAAGAGGCGGTTTTTCCGCAAGAATTTCCCTTAAAAGTTTTTAAAAGTGATATTTACTTCTTGTTAAGATTTTTGCATGTGATCTTAGTTCATTATATGCTTATATATTTTATTGAGTGCCCTATATGAGATTAGGGTCCAAGAAAAGCTATGAGAAAAGAAAAGAGAAGATAAAGATAAGAAAAGAAAAGGCCAAGGCCTTAAGAAATCCCCAAAAGTCAAGACTTAGGGATTTTCGCACGCAAGGTGCTCGAGAAAATGCCAAGGCATTTACAGATAAGAAAGAAAAGAAAGAGAAGCTATTTTATTTTCTAAGGCCAGTACCCGGCGTCCAAGGGCGTCGTTAAAGAAATCCAGGTGTCCAATTCCAAGGTCTTGGCCCTGGTAGACCAAGGTCTGCTCTATTAGGATTGGTGGCTCGCTACCCCAACCTTTTAGGGAACGCGCATGAGATGGTACTTACGTCTTCAGTGGATCCAAGTGATTATTATTTTCAAGTATATGCTTTAGCAAAGTTTTCGAAAGTTTAAGAGAGTTTTCAAAAAGTTAAAGAATAGCTAAAGATTCAAGTTGAGCCAAGAAAAGTAAATTGAGATTTATTATTGCTTGAGTATGCATGTTTTGAGTTATACATGTTCTTAGTTTTCTTTCAAGCATATTAGTATCCCATATGATTTCCATATTGTTCTAGAAGCATGTTTGCACTTTTCGAGATTTTTGTGAGCTAGATAGTACTTACTAAGCTTTTTGCTTACTAGATGCATTTCCTCTTATTGCAGATAAAGGTAAAGGCAAGCAATTCTGAAGGAAGGCGACGAGGCGGTGCTGAGAAAAGTGTGTGTGGTGGCTGATTTTGGAGAGATCTTTGAGACGAGACAATTTAGTTATTTGAATTACAATGTTATAGTTTATTCAATTTCAAGTTATTGCTTTATGGAGTTTAGCGAACATTTAAGTTTTGGATAGTTTTACATGCTCAATTTCTTAGAGTAAAGATTCCATGACATTTCATTTAGCATGCATATCCTTATGGTTGCATTGGATGAGTAGAAATGTGAGTAATTGGAAATATTGATACTTTGTTAGAGAAATAGATGCATGTGCCATGATAGTATCAATTTCCCCTTGAATCAAGTTTTTACTTCTTAAACATGTTTAGAAAAGTTGCATTCACATTTCATAATGCTTTAGCAAGGTTATAGAACATGTATTTGGTGTTATGAATACATAGGAGTCAAGATTGGTACAAACTTTATTGTTAAAGTTCACATAACTTGAATAGTTTATTTTCTTCCGCAAAAGTCCTAATTTCAAGTTTATGGATTCGTTTTGATTGGCTAAATTGATTTGAGAACTGGCATAGAGTATAGAAATAGTGTCATGGTTCTATATGGCTCGAAAGTATGGGTTTGGTGAAGCTTTGAAACAAATGCCGAAACCTGAAATTCTGATTTCAGGCCTACCAGTCGACTGATGCAGTATCAGTCGACTGATACCCGTAGTGTGAGTTGGGCGAGGCAAGTTTCAAAAGCTTCAATAAGTATTATTTAACGGGTTATGAGAAAGGAAGTGTGATATGTTATTATGCCTGATCACTTAAGTTAGAATATCATTGTTAGATAAATTTAATAGTTTAAAAAAAAAAGATTTCTGCATTTTTAGTCATGCATCAGAAGGCGAGAAGTAGAGGAAAGTAACGATCCGTCTAAGGCAGAGAAGGCGGGTCGCTACAAAGTACCCCCGGCATCCATGACACCGCGAGGTATTAGGGTTGATTCTTGGTTGGGAGTCCGTAGACCCGAGACCAAGCCTAAGTACCTTGGGTATTCGCATCACCGCGAGGTATTAGGGTTTTGATTCTTGGTTTGGAGTTCGTAGATCCTAGACCAAGCCTAAGTACCCCGGGCATCCACAGCGCCATGAGGTATTAGGGTTTTGATTCTTGGTTGGGAGTTCGTAGCCTCCAGACCAAGCCTAAGTACCCCGGGCATCCGCAACACTGCGAGGTATTAGGGTTTTGATTCTTGGTTGGGCGTCCGTAGCCCCCTGACCAAGCCTAAGTACCCCGGGCATCTTTAGCACCGTGAGGTATTAGGGTTTTGATGCTTGGTTGGGAGTCCGTAGCCCCCAGACAAAGCCTAAGTACCCTAGGCATCCGCAGCAGCGCGAGGTATTAGGGTTTTGATTCTTCGTGCTAGTACTTGTGCGAAGGCATGTTCCTTTATTTCATGATTTCACTGCAAGGCAGCAAGAACACCTAGACAAGTACACAGTAGGCGACATACATCTCACCTGGGGTGACCAGATTGGAGATAGTTGTCCTACCCTAGCTTTGTGAGTCGTTCGTTCCCGTCCTTCCGTGCATGGCGGCCTGCTCTAGTTAGTCGTCCTGCGCCCTTGGGTTCTTTTGGGACTCCATTCTGACTTCCCCATTGTAGCATTGCCGAGACACCAGCTGATCCCCTTTAACTTCAGCCACTCGGTCCCCAATCAGGAATTTTATCATCTGGTGGTAGACGGAGACCACCGCCTAGAAGACACTGAGTGTCGGGCGGCCCAAGATGACATTGTAGGATGAGGGAGCGTCCACGATCAAGAAGGGTGTCCTCCTGGTCCTCTCGAGCACGTCACTACCCAACGATAGCGATAGGGTGATTTTCCCTATCGGTTGTACTAGATACCCGGTGAAGCTGAACAGCGGGGTCGAGACTTGCAGTAGTTCATCCTCATCAATCTGCATTTTGTCCAGTGTAGCCTTGTACAAGATGTTCACGGAACTCCCTGTATCCACGAAGATGCGCTTGACCTCGTACTTGGTGATGCGGGCATGGATCACCATGGCGTCTTCATGGGGAGCTTCCACCTCTTCCAAGTCTTCGGGCCTGAACGAGATCGTAGGGCCATGATCCTGGCACCGACTCGTCCCAATTGCATAGTTCTCCAAATGTCGAGTGTTGGATTTCCTGGTCTGATGGGAATCTCCCCCAGTGGGTCCGTCGGAGATAACTCCCACATGTCCAAAGAGCAGGCCGCGTGCAGGGGCCGTACCCTTCTGAGGGTCTCATTCCGAGGAGGGAGATTTGCGGGGTGTTGGCCCCCGGCTCGTTCCCCTAGACCAAGATCGGGACCGGTGAAGGGTCTCGTTCTCTCCCGACTGCCTCCGTCTCGGAGAAAAGCTTCATCGAGGGGAATTTCGGTGATACCCCGTCTTCTTCCACTTCTTCCGAGGTTTGGGGTCTGCCTCTTCGCTCAACTTTTTCTTCAAGGCATGACACTCTTTAACGGAGTGTGTTGTACTGCCATGAAAACCGTAATACTTCATCAGGGGCTCCGGCTACTCAGTGTGTACTATCTCGACCAACATCAGCCTGCCAACCCATTAGTCCTTCCCTAGGTGAAGGTCTTTTCCTCGTGTTGGGGCTGGGGGTTCCCTCCTCTCGGACCGGGTAAAGACTTGAGGCGGGACTCCGACCGGCTCCTTACGCCGGGAGAACTGCACCTCCTCCACATTGACATGTTTGACAGAGTGCCCTAGCAGGTCGTCAAAGCTGATGGGTGGCTTCTTCACTAGAGACCTGAAGAAATCCCCTTCCATAAGCCACTGAGTGTAGACACTAACGAGTATCTCCGACGTCGCTGTTGGCACATCCTGGGCCACCCGGCTGAACCGCTGGATGTACTCCATGAGTGGTTCCATCGGCTTTTGCTTGAGAGCAAACAAGTTTAATGTCGTCTTCTAATAACGACGGTTGCTGGCAAAGTGGTGGAGGAAGGCAGTCCTGAACTTCATGAAGGAGTTGATAGAACCCAGGGGTAGCCTCTGGAACCATCGTTGGGCCGCTCCGGATAGGGTGTTCAAGAACACTCGGCACATTACCCCGTCGGTGTACTGGTGGAGGAGCGCCGCATTTTCAAACTTACAGACATGATCCTCCGGATCTGCCTTCCCATCATATTCGGCTATCCCCAGCCCACGAAACTGCTTCGGCATGGGGTCTTCCACAATCTCCGACGAGAAGGGAGTAGAAGGTGCCTTAGGGGAGGGCTTAGGTTCCTCTCCCTTCTCCTATCCACCTTCAGGCCTCAAAGCACTAGATGCTACCGAGTTGCCTTTCTCGATATCTCCAGGAGAGTCTCTCCGGGGGTCTGGGGATGCTTTGTCCCGTCGCCCCAATGGTGTGATGAATCTTCACGAGTTGAGATGGAGACTCTAGGGATCTCCTCCCGCACAGGAACCCCTCACTGCGAGGCGGCTTGCTCGACCTGGTGCTGCTCGAGCACTTCTTTGATGGCATTGCCACCAACCAATCCGGTTCCTCCTTCGTCAGGACAATGGATTGTCCCTCCAGCCTTGCCATTGGTGCTGCTTCTGGTGCTTTATTAGTTTCCCACAGATGTCGCCAAACTTGTTCTGGAAGGAATCGACGTCAACGACCAATCATCAGGGTTCAGCCTACGCGGATGCTAACGTTAGAGGAGGAACTCCACACCTTGAGAGATTAACACGAGCATTAGGGGAACATGCCAGAGGTTGTCGGGCGGAGCCCACTCCAATGTTTAAGTCAATACCTCGATAGAAAAGATGAAAAAAAGGAAAAACAGTATGTGAGTCGAAGATAATACGTAACCTCTTTACCAGAGGGGTTGGAGTATCTTTTATACCTGCGCCGGCTGCCTTCGTATGTCCCCATGATTTGTGCCACGACCCCTCGTTCGTCGGTTACTGGATAATCTTTGAAAGGGTCCACACCGTCATTAAGTTCGACCCGTTGTGATCTTTAGGGGTCATGGTGACTCCGTGATAGTGGGGAAGGTTATCCGTAGACCCGAGAAAAGGGAGACCGTTACTTGAGGCTGAATGCTTCATGGGCTCCGCTCCCCCGAGGTGCTCTCGGGGTCTTCTGGCCCGGTGTAACACCCCAAAATTTTTCCCATATATAATGATATGAGACATTCTTATGAAATGTCATGATGGGCTTGGCTTAATGGGCTTTGATGTGGATTAGTGCAAAAGGTGATAAAAAGAAAATGTAGAAAGGAGGAAGCAAGGATTGAACCTTGAACCTCCTAGTTGCACTAACCATGTCTTAACCAATGCACCAAGGGTGTTTCATGTTGAGAGAATAAGGAATGCCCTAGTTAAAGTTAGGAAGGTGAAGAGACATGTCCCTTCATGAGAATAGTATAAATAAGAGAGGAAGAGGGGGAAAGAACTTTGATTCTTCTTCTTCCCCACTCTCCCCACCGAACCCTAGAGCCCTCTTCTCCCTTTTCAATTTCCGAAAATACACCCTAGGGTTCTAACCCTAGGGAATTGGAAGGAAGAAGACCCCATCCAAGGATCTTGCCCTCTACTAGGGCCAAGAGTTCTAGAGAAGTTCTAACAAGGGGGACTCTCACCCCTCCTTCAACCAAGGGTACCCTAAGGATTTAGAGAAGGTGAATTTCAAGCGAAAGGATGTAAGTATCCCCTCGCCTGCAGTGTAATTGTTGTTGTATGATTCCTTCTTCTTCCTTGTTTTCGAAAATGGGAATTTCCCCTTGTGCAAGTTTCGGCCACCCCTAAGGGGGAGACCTTGGCTACTCCTTGATGCATGAGGAGACCCCTTGGGATTTAGGGTATATAAATATGTTGTTACCCTACACTTTCGGCCAACCCTAGAAGAATTAGGGTTTAGGGTTGTATGATTATCCTATGATGTATTCATGCTTAGTCGTGTAGACAAGGTGTTTGTATAAATGTTTGTGTGAATGTTTGATTTCAAAAACCCTAATTCCCCCTACCCTACACTTTCGGCCAACCCTAGAAGAATTAGGGTTTAGGGTGCATGATTATCCTATGATGTAATCTATGCTTCATATGTTGCATGATATGTTTGTGAGGTGTTTGTGTAAATGTTTGTGTGAAAGTTTGATTTCAAAAAACCCTAATTCCCCTACCTTACACCATTCGGCCAACATGAATAGGTTAGGGTTTGTGAAGGTTAAACTATCCTATGAGATATGTTTATGTTTAGAAAGATGATATGTATATGCATGTGATGTTTCAATGGAATGCTTGATTGGAAAACTCAACTTGCCCTAGCATGTAACTTTCGGCCAAGGCATGAAACATTAGGGTTGTGAAGGTTGATTACCCCATGATGTATGCTATGCTTAGTATGATACATGATGTATATATATGTGAAGCTTGTATAGGATGTTTGATGTCAAAAACCTAATCTATCCCTACCTTACACCATTCGGCCAAACCCTAGTTTTAGGGTTAGGAAGAGTTAAATTAAACCATGAAGCATGCTACCACTTCCTATGATATGAATATGATTTATGTGACCAATCTTGTCATATATAAAGTATGTTTGAGTGGTTGAATTATGATGTATGTATGAGCATGTCTTATAGCCCATGGGGCACCCTTATGAATTGCATGTGATGTGTATGATAAAATGCTTGAAAGGATACTCCACTAAGAATGGGATCAAGAGCACCCCTTATGTTGTGAGGTGTGTCCCTATGGGATCATTAGCACCCTTGAAGAGTGGTGTGTCCCTTGAGAGTGGACTTGGAGTACTCCTTAGCATATATGTAAAAGCATGATAAGTTTTTTACTTTGAAAGTTGTGTACCCGACTCGGAAGGGGGTCGTTAAACAAATTCGGGGTACATGTTAACTGAAGGTCATGACTCCGGTAGGACGGAAGGGTCCTGCTCTAATAGGTTGGTGGCTCGCTACCCCAATTCATTAGGGAACGCGCTTGATGTGGTACACAACTGGGCCCCTATATGATGTTGAAGTATTTTTAAATAATACCTTTATGGAATTGTTTTGAAAATATTTATTATATGTGAAGGGTATGCTTAAGATACTTTATATTGCTTGCTTAGAAACTTTGATGTTTAGTATGCTATGATAAACTCATGCTTATGATTCATTATGTGTACATGTTGTATTCTTCCGTATGGATTTTACGAGTAGGACAGGATCCTTACTAAGCATTTGTGCTTACTAGTCTATGTGTTGTCTTATGCTGCAGATCAGGGTAAGGGACACTTAAACTAAAGGAAGAGGCAGGAGGGCTGAAGATGTGTGGGGTGGTGGCTCGGGAAAGAAAGATTCTTATATCTACTTTACTATGCTTATGTTAATGTTTTCTTGATAAAGAATGTTAGTGATTAGGATTGGTACTCTTGAATGTTAGTGATTACACTTGGATTACTCTTATACTTGTTATGTATTACTAAACTTGCTATGCACCTACCATGTTATAATCATTAAACCATGATATCTGATTGGCATGCACTGATTAGTATGCTTAGCACTTGTAAATATCACTTGATAGTTTGAAACAAGCATGCTCAGTACTTAGTCCTTGTACTTAGTTTTTTATTTTATGTAAAACTATATGATTGATTGTACGTAACCCCGCCCCGAGAGTAGATATAAGGGCGGGCGTTACACTCGGGGTCCTGAGCACTTTACTTCCCTTAGGTGGTTTTGGGGCCCGATTTCCCAAGGTGATCCTGAGAGGGGTTTGCTGATCTGATCCCTGGGGCACGTTTACCGCGGGGAGGCCCCGGGGGATCCCCTTCCCGAGAGAGTCCTGGGTGCTCCGAAAAGAGAGTCGCTCAGACTCGCTATATCTTGCCACCTAGTGTCTTCAGCCCACATGTCCGCTATGGAGTATTCAACCCCATCAAAAATAATTCAAGGTAAAATTGTCACTAGGAAGTTCAATAGAACACATCCATCATCT
The DNA here is from genome assembly GCA_024364735.1 of Boesenbergia rotunda. NCBI lineage: Eukaryota > Viridiplantae > Streptophyta > Magnoliopsida > Zingiberales > Zingiberaceae > Boesenbergia > Boesenbergia rotunda. The sequence goes on from JAGFNQ010003856.1 coordinate 11,607, forward strand.
AGGAAAGTCCATATTTAGATGCGATAAAATAGTTTAAATACAATTAAAAAATTAAATACAATTACAATGAAAATGTGGTGGAAGGCTCTTGGTGGTTTAGAGGTTTTATGGAGGATCAAGTACTCATTTCATAATTTTTTTAAAACAATATCATTAGTAAATCAGAGCTCACTAAATGGAGTATAACTATTGCATTTAGAAGTAGAAATACTGACTTAGATTACAAACAATGGTGATCTGATCTCAACATGTTCCGGAAGGAATCGACGTTAGAGGAAGAACTCTCACCCTACCAGATTAACATGAGTGTTAATGGGAACAGACCGGAGGTTGTCTGGCGGAGCCCACTCCCAAGTCAGTGCCTCAGTATAGGAGATGGAAGAAAGCAAGGAGAAGATGTTTAAGTTAGAGAGTGCGTAACCCCTTTACCGGAGAGATTGGAGTACCTTTTATACTTTAGGTGGCAGTCATACGTGTCTCCACAATCTTCACCAAGTCCCCTCGATCTTCGGTTACTAGATAACCCTTGTAACGACCGTTGCCGTCATGAAATCTGGACCGTTGTGATAATGAAGGTGTTAATAGCCGTGTATTACGGGTCATGATCATCTCGTGATTATAGGTGATGATTATCCATAGATCTGAAGAAATGGGAACCGTTACTTGAGGTCGAGTGCTCCTTGGGCTCTGCTACCTCAAGGTGATCTTGAGGTCTTTTGGCCCGGGGGGTCCTGGGCGTTTACCCTCCCAAGGTGGTCTCGGGGACCTGACCTCCTGAGGTGGTCTCAGGCCTGTGTCTTCCCGGGTCGGTCTCCAGGGTATGCCTATTCGTGGTGTTCTTGGGAACGTACCTTCCCGAGGGGGCCTCGGGCGCCACGTAAAGAGAGTCATCTAGGCTCGGTAGATCTTGCCACATAGCTTCTTCAGTCCATGTGTCAGCCACGGGGTGCTCAACCCCATCCCAAGTCCCTCGCTTCAAGTCTAATCGAAGGAAGAGTTGTTGACTGATTAGACTAGTGGTGTAGCGAAGAAGCTATGTCATTGGGGGTCCATATGTCTTTTACTACTCCCTTAGCGGCCTACCTAGTACGAGGAATTGTACCATGCACCCCTGGACCCCAGGCAACTCTTCGAAGGCCTCCCTCTCTCCACAAACCTCGTGGCGATGCTCTGACAGCTGTCCATGGTATTTTTAAAAGTGCATGGGGTCTATTAATGGAGATAAGGTCATTTGATGAATGTTGCCTTGCCACGTGCTCTGTCATTCTCTGCACAGCGATCTCCCGCTGATCTGCGCCATGGGCCATACGAGGCGAGGCCAGTAAAGGATGGTGGCTCCTCGATATACCCCATCAGCCCCATTGACGTGCTGCCTCCCTATTGCTTACAGGCAGGCGACCTCTCCCTATAAAAGAGGATGCAACGACACCCTTGTACCTTCTTGTGTTATCTGTTTGCAAACAGCTTCGCTCAGTGTTGTTCGTCTCGCTACCGCAATCCTCAAGTATAAGTCTCTTTTTGTTCTCTTCTCTCCTTCATCTCCATAGGTCTAGTAGAGAGGAAGAAGAAGACCCGAGGTGAGGGTGAAGATTCCTTAGAGGAACCAATCTATCATTCGTAGTGGTATGACACTATCTCTTCTAGGGTTAGGTTAGAATCCCTCCAGGCCGCTTACCAGAGATATGGTATTCTGGTGGATTGAGAGGTGCGAGTCCCGGCCTTAGGTCAATCACTTGTAGAGACTCCTGTGAGTTTTTTCACCTTCTTCTTAGGGCAGGTAGAATAAGGGCTTCGTTTCCCTATTCCCCCATTTTTCATGAATGTCGCCATCTATTTCAACATCTATTTTTCATGAATGTGCCCAGATGGGCATGACATTTGCCCTCTTCAAACTTTTCAACATCCCTTTGACCCTTCGATTCTTCCATTTTTTCTTTGTCCTGGTTGGTTCGCGAGGGAAATTTTACTTTACCGCCCATATCGACCATAAGTTTCTGGGGTGTCTTCCTTCCTCCCATAAGGGATGGAAGGAACGTTTTTTCTATATCCAACTCCTCGAGCGTCCTTTTAGTCCTATCCATTGGACGGAGAGCCTGCCACCCATCCCGGATCTTGGGGACTTCCAGTAGGACGCGGGATACCAGAGGGATAGGGGTATCCTGGCAGGGATCGAGTTTCATGGCCATCAACTGGTGCAACGCGAAGAACTCCTCTATCGGGCCGACCTCAGCCCAAAAGTCACGAGCCTTCGTTCCAATCTCTGTAAGTTCTGTTTGGTCTTGTAAGTACCCTTGTTAATTCTAACTGATACCTTTTTGTTTCTATTTCGCAGACGATGTCATGATCTCCCGAGCTATCAACCGGCTCCTAAAGTGGGATCATGCAAACGAGCAGACTCTAATTCCTGCTCCAGTTCCTTCTACGCTTGTGGGCATCCCAGCCGCGGGCTATGAGGAAGCAGTCAAACCACTGGTGTAGCGACCCGCCTTCTCCTGCCTTAGACGGATCGTTACTTTTGTCTACTTCTCGACTCTAATGCACGACTAAAAATACGGAAATCTTTTTTTTCTTTTTAATCTATTTAAGAATGATATTCTAACTTAAATAGTCATGCATGATACCATGTCACACTTTCTTTCTCAAAAACTCGTAAGAAAATACTTATTGAAACTTGCCTCGCCCAACTCAGCTTACGGGTATCAGTCGACTGATACTGTACCAGTCGACTGATAAGTCTGAAACCTGTTTTTCAGATTCGAAGCCTTGTTTCAAAACTCCACCAAACCTATACTTTCGAGCCATATAAAATCATGACACCATTTCTATACACTATACCAGTTTTCTAAACAATTTAGCCCATCAAAACGAATCCATAAATTTGAAATTAGGACTTTTGCGGAATTTAGCAAGTTATGAAAAATCTACATAGACTTTAAGCTAGAGTTTATACCAAACTTAACTTCTAACCATTGAAACTCATCACACAAAATTCTGAAACATCCCTAAGGCATTATCAAATGAGAAAGCAACTTTTCTAAACATACTTAAGTAATAAAACTTGATTCAAAGGGAAATTAATACTATCTTGGCACATGCATCTATTTCTCTAACAAAGTATCAATATTTCAAACTACTCACACTTCTACTCATCCAATGCAATCATAAGGATATGTATGCTAAATGAAATGACATGGAATCTTTACTCTAAGAAATTGAGCATGTAAAACTATCCAAAGCTTAAATGTTCGCTAAACTCCATAAAGCAAGAACTTGAAATTTGAATAAACTAAAACATTGTAATTCAAATAACTAAATTGTCTCGTCTCAAGGATCTCTCCAAAATCAGCCACCACACACACTTTACTCAGCACCGCCTCGTCGCCTTCCTTCAGAATTGCTTGCCTTTACCTTTATCTGCAGTAAGAGGAAATGCAACTAGTAAGCAAAAAGCTTAGTAAGTACTATCTAGCTCACAAAATCTCGAAATGTGCAAACATGTTTCTTGATCAATATGGAAATCATATGAGATACTTATATTGAAAGAAACTAAGAACATGTATAACTCAAAATATGCATACTCAAGCATTAATAAATCTCAATTTACTTTTCTTGGCTCAACTTGAAACTTTAGCTATTCTTTAACTTTTTGAAAACTCTTTAAACTTTAGAAACTTTGCTAAAGCATATACTTGAAAATAATAATCACTTGGATCCACTGAAGACGTAAGTACCATCTCATGCGCGTTCCCTAAAAGGTTGGGGTAGCGAGCCACCAATCCTAATAGAGCAGATCTTGGTCTACCAGGGCCAAGACCTTGGAATTGGACACCTGGATTTCTTTAACGACGCCCTTGGACGCCGGGTACTGGCCTTAGAAAATAAAATAGCTTTTCTTTCTTTTCTTTCTTATCTGTAAATGCCTTGGCATTTTCTCGAGCACCTTGCGTGCTAAAATCCCTAAGTCTTGACTTTTGGGGATTTCTTAAGGCCTTGGCCTTTTCTTTTCTTATCTTTATCTTCTCTTTTCTTTTCTCATAACTTTCTTAGCCCCTAATCTCACATAGGGTGCTTTATCAAACTTATACAAGCATATAATGAACTAAGATCACATGCAAAAACTTAAACAAAAAGGAAATATCTCTTTTAAAAACTATTAAGGGAAATTCTTGCGGAAAAACCGCCTCTTACTGCAGGTGAGCAGTACTTACTTTGGTTTCCTTGAACTTACAACCAAAATTGACGTCTAGGGCTCGGGAGAAGCTTGAAATCTCTACGAACCGTCCGCGCCTACGTGTTCTTCTCGTCGAGACGGACGAAACGCTCCGTCTCCTTGGTTCCCTCTTGGCCGGCGCCCCCTTGGAAGAGGAGAGGAAGTCTCGGCTTGGTGTTGGCGTGCGCACAAGAGAGGGGAAGAGGATTCCCGTGCGTGTGTCGCGCGGCTAGGGTGAGGAAGAGAGAAAACCAAAAATCCAATTTCCTCTCTTAACTTATCTATTTATACTATCTTTATGGAAAAAAAAACGTAACTACTCTATAAATATATTTCTCTCCACCTTTTGTTGTGCTTGATACCCTAGCCCAGCCGGTCACGCGCGCGCCTGCTCTCCTGGTGGTCGCGGGTTCGAACCCCCTGCTGCCCTTTAACGTTTTTCCCTTTTTAAAAATACTAAACGGACTCGGAAAATTCCATAAAAATATTCTAAAAATTCCTAAAAATATCTAGAATATTTCTAAACCATTTTTAAATAATTCTAAGGACTTTAAGAACTAAAAATGGGAATTTTGGGGTGTTACAACTGGAAGGTCCGGAAGTTCAGGACCCACTAGAGGTCCCAGGGGCGGATGAGCAACCTGCATCAGCTGAAGAAGTTTGTCTATCCACCCCCCCCCCCCCCCGTCCCGGCGAGAGATGGGGAGTCCGCCCCTGTGCTCCCTGATGAGCAGCAACTACCCCTGGCTCCCGAGAAGAAACGACGAAAATGACTTGTCTCCAAGCAAACTCCTTTGAAGAGGTTGAGGAAACTCCCGCCCTCAGAGCTTCCACCAGCCACTGATGAAGAGGACGAGGTGCCCTTGTCCCAGAGCATTCGACTAGTGTCCTCCTATCCCTCTGAGGCTTTCACGGAACTGGCCGCTCCTATACCCGCCAAACCTCTTGCAATCCAGCGAGGCAAAGAGGCGTTGCCCGTCGTGCCTGGCCCCCGCCGGAAAACCCCCTCGGTGAAGAAGACGGTGGCCAGGGGCTCCCAGTCAGTATTAATAAAGATCACTCCCCCCAAGAGTGATAAGCAGCAGGGGACATCCAGCTCAGAGGAAGACGTCTCCGACACCCAAAACCTCCCTGGCCCATCAGCGGGAGGTACCGTGGAAATTCTCCCCCCTCTTGCTTATCTCCTGAGGTCAGTTGCATCAGCTAGGTACCTGGGACTGCTGCACCAGTCCTTGCTGACGATAATTGCTTTTATCATTCTTCTTTTGGCTTCTGCTGTTTTGTCTATTTTTTAATTGTCTTTCTGTATGGCAGGTCGCCTCTAATTGTGCTGCTACTAGCCGACTGTTGTGCTCCTGAGGGGTTACTGAGGACCTCCTCCAGCGATTGTCGGGATCAGAGGCAGAGGTTGGTCATGCTCGCGAGGTGGGCCTCCTACAACTGGAGGTCAGTAGGGCTCTAAGGGTGAAGGTCGAGCACTGCCTCGACACCCTGCTAGCCTTGGAGGAGACTATGCACGACTACCATCTCTGAGGGCGCGCCCAGTCAAAGCAGAACCAGACCCTTTCTGAGGACCTATAGAAAGTGACCCAGTAGCGGGAGCAACTCCAAGCTCAGAAGGAGGAGTTGTCTGCACGTGTCCAGCTCCTGGAATCCTCCATGAAGGCTCTGGAGGATAAGAATAAAGAACAGGAACACTAGCTATCTCTAAAAGAATATGACCTAGAGCTAGCGGCCTCCTGTGCCTCCGACCTTCAGGAGGGGATCACTCGAGCCAAGACAAGGCTTCGACCACCTCCCAGAAACTCCAAGAGACACTGGGGGCCCATGATCGCCTGTCCTAGGAGATGGCATAACTGAAAACTGTCAAGAAGGAGGTTGAGGCTGAACTATGTTAGATCGTGTTCGTCTTGCTAGAGGGGGGTGGGGGTAAATAGCTCTTCTCGATTTCTACCTACTATGTTAGCGTGCACAAGCGAAAACAATAACAATGAAAACAATCAAACGCTAACACGCTACCGTTTACGTGATTCAGAGATGACGCTCCTACTCCACGACAGTCCGTAAGGTGGACGATCCCTCGATCCTTCGGCGAATCACTCCCCGGATGCCCTCCGACTAGCTCGTGTAGCTCCTTGTGGGTGGAGAAACCTCGCCACAATCCCAACTGCACCTCTGAGCTCTTAGACTACTATTTAGCCTTTAACCAAAGCCAAATTCGTCAAAGCTCCCAGCCAAAACGAATCCCTTTTAAATAGAGCATAAGTCTATTTTGGCCGCCACCAGTCGACTGCTCCCAGGGCAGTCGACTGCCCCCACTCAAATTCGACCGTTGCAAGCCAACGTTTGAATTCTTCAGCCACTACCAGTCGACTGCCTGACTGATCTTGCTGTGGGGCTTACTATTCGACTGCCAGAACCCCAGTGGACTGCCCACCTAGGTTTTCCTCCCCAGTACAATTTTCTCCGCACTCGACCCCTAGGATTTCCCCGAGTACATTCCCTCAACACTCATACCTGTTGGTGTAGGATGCACCTAATTTTAACCTGTGTTTTGATAATGGCAAAGGGTTCAGAAGTTAAGGTATTAATATGATCTAACAAGCTTACTAAGTGTGCAGGAAAAGTCCTAGGTACACAAGGCAAGAAGTCCTGGCAAAGGGCTGGACAAGAAGTCCTAGTCAAGGACTGGGCAAGAAGACCTAACCGGAAGTTGGGCAAGAAGTCCTGGTCGAGGACTGGACAAGAAGTCCTGGCGAAGGGCTGGGCACCGAAGACTTGACCGGAAGTTGGGCACGAAGACCTGGTCAGGTGGATTGGGCAAAAGTCCAACCGGAGGAGCCGGTTGGCAAAAGATAAACTCTCCTGAGAGGAGTAGGTGAGGACGCGTTCCCCGTGCGAGAGAACATTAGGTGTCGGTTCGACCTAGGGTTCCATTTGGGAGACTCAAAGTTAGAACCAAGATAGCTTAGGCTGTAAGTAATGGATAACATGTTTGCTTCTTTTTGTCTTGGACCTAACCTTGGTTGCAGGGATAGAATGACTAGTTTTCTGCAGCTGAAGAGCCTCAATGGAGTGAGGCACTTCACTGGGGCTAGGCGCCCATATGGATACGGGCACCCCATTGCAAAGGAAAAACAGAAGCAAGCGAAGCAAACTGCCACGAAGCCTCTGGACGTACTCAGCTCAGGCGCCCGGGACCATACGGGTGCCCCCATCAGCTCAGGCGCCCCAGTGAAGATGGATAAGCACTGACCGAGCCTGCGGATAAGAGATCACGCAGGGAAGGCCACGTGTAGGCGCCCCCATCGACACAGGCGCCCCCATGGGTGCTATAAAAGGGGGTTCACCCCCATGGCTTCAAAGAACATCGCTCTCAACGCTCCAAGCACTTTCGTTCAAGCGCTACGCTCCGACAAGCTTCAACTTCGAGATTCCATCGTCGACGACGACCCTCTGCTCCGAAATTCGATCCACCTCGGGCGTCGGCAACGAAAAGTTTTGCAAGTTTAATTTTCAGTTCTATTTCTGTACTCAATTTGTAAAACTCATTTCATGACTATAGAATTGCCTAAAGTAAACGGTCAAGGACCGTGGGCCTTGGAGTAGGAGCCGACCGTGACTCCGAACCAAGTAAAACCAACTTGTGTTCACGTTTGTTTTGTTATTTTCCGCTGCGTCTATTCTCTAGTCTTCCGAAAAATTTGATATCGATATTCACCCTGTTAGTAATATGAGAGAAGTGTCCTAAGGCAATCGCCTTATGATTATAAACATTTATTTTAATAAATGAAAATTCACTATTTGAGTATACATGTTTGTGTATTTGATTGGGATCTTAAACTCATTTACTGAATGTCCGCAATACAATTCACAGCATGAGAGAATTTGTGATGGAATCACAACTAGTGATTATCTCTACATGTGCAATTGTGAAGTATTGAAAATATCCCTAGTCGATGAATTGATAAATACGGACACTATCAATTCTGTTGAGACTAGCATGGGTTATTCTCTAATCAGCTGATTCTCACTGGCTGGTGACATTGGGATGTCCGGAGATAAACATGGATGCTAGTTAAGGGAACTAGTTCATTGGAGTGACTGGCTGTAAAACTTCATATGGGAATCTACATGTAGATATGTCAATGAAGTTCTTACTGCAGCTTAGGTGCGATGTTCCTTTGACTTGCAGTGTTCAAGTCATCTTGGTCACGGAGACTTGTACTTTGACATCTTAAGCAAGCATCTCTAAGGAGGTGTGGACCCAGGATGATTGGGTATAAGCCGAAGTACCCGAAGATGTTTGAACAACCTACAAAGGATTCACCACTCCTTGCGAGGAGATGTATACCCAAGGCCTATCGTCGGATTGTTACTCAAAGCCTCTGGCCAGAGCATAACATGTTCTGAGTATGAATCTCAAGGAAACATGAGAGTAATTAGAATCCGTTGGACGAGAAAGACATTACTTGGGCTAGGTGTGACGTAGTCAGCCTAGTGGGGACTGACACACAAAGACCGTGTCCTGAACTAAGTGGGTATAAGATGGTGAAGGGAAAGAGGCACGACTCATTATAGCTGCTGAAGGGTTTCAGAATTATTTCTGAGGTCAACCGTTGATCTTTCGATTAATTGGGGGTCATGATGTACTACTAGGTGCCACTCATGATCGTTCTATAATTGGTTGATTATAGACGGCCAACATAAATCGAAAGCCTATTTAGTCACACGCACTACGAGTAATCCGAGGGATTTAAAACGAGTTGAAAATTAGATTTTCCAATCAAGAGAAATAAGTCGAATCTGAATTTATCAGAGGCGCATTGGAAGCATAAAATGGCTAAGTCTTTTGAAGGCTTATTGGACGAATTAAAAGAGTTTAATTCGTAATGGGTTTGGCTTGGTGTGGCCGGCCAAAGAGGGTGCCCACCCTCTTTGGTTTGGCCGACCACAATAAAGGAGGGAAACCAATTTATTTGGTTTAAATTATAAAATAAATCAAGCGCGATTTGTTTTATAAAATTATGGATAAATAAATTTATATAAAGAAATTTATATAAAGAAATTTATATAAAGAGATTTATTTTCATGGAAATTAAAATAAACCTTGGATTGGTTTATTTTATAAAATCAATTATGAATTGATTTTCCATGATAAGAAAATTTATATAATAAATTTATTCTTTTTTATGGAAATTAAAATGAACCATGGATTGGTTTATTTTATTTTATAAAATCAATTATGAATTGATTTTTCCATGATAAGAAAAATTTATAATAAATTTTATTCTATAATAAAAGGGGAGACATGGTTGTTTTTATTATAAATAGAGTTATAATAAAAACTTGGTATAACGGAATAATTCATAGAAAATTTATAAAGATAAATTTCTTATGAAAAATTCCGTTAAGAGGAGACTTGGCAATAAAGAGACTACTATATAAAGGTGCATAGGCAATGCTTGGAAATTAATTTTTCAAGTGATCAAGGATTCTTGCTTAGCCTCTGTTCCTCTCCTTCTCTCCCTCTCCCTCTAGGGCCGGCGCCCTCTCCATCCCTCTAGGGCCGGCGCCACCTTCCCTTGCCGTGAGCCACCACCAAGACGAAGCGGGTCGCGACTCCTTCCTTCCTTCACTGAATCTTGATTCAGTTACTTGGTGGTTAGTTTCCATCTCTCTCTCTTGATATTCTAGTTGTGCCTTTGGAGAATCTAGTAGTTCTTGTCGGCACGAAACTCGTGGCTTTGCGAAGTCATCCCGAAGAGAACTCGGCGTGGACGCGAATAGAGGCGAAGCTTCTAAGGGACGCTACGGTTGGATCTCGTCCCTTACTTCGAGTTACGCGAGGTATTGAGTAAATTAGTATACTTTCTGCAAAATTTTAATTTATGATCATGTCCACACATCATAAGGTTGCATGCTAGATACGTGGTTAAAATAATTTGAAAAATTATTTATGCTAATTCTTCCGCTGCACGTAATTATATTTTTAAATTACGAACCCGTATCCATGTCAACATGCACCCGGTCCCAACAGTGGTATCAGAGCCGGTTAGTGTTCGACATAATCATATAATTGTTTTGCCGAAAACTTTGTCATGATCTTAATTTTGGAAAATTTTCCAATTATGGAAGCTTTCCAATTATGATAAATTTTAGATTTAGGAATTTCAAAGTTTGGAAATCCTCATGAAATTTCGCAAACTTTTGAAATATCCTAGTTTCTGAAATTTTATGATAATTGTGAAAACTTTCCATTTTTGGAAATTTTCAAATTTTGGAAATTTCCTATTTTGGAAATTTTCAATTTTGGAAATATGTAAGTTTTCTTTGTACCAGAAACTTACAATTATTCTGAAAACCTATTACGAAATCTCGCAATTTTGAACACTTTCTTTCAAGAAAGTCTAGACAAATTTATGGATTATTAATTGACAATTAAATTCGAATTGGTTTTAAATTATTAACAAAATTCTTTATTTTGGATTGAGCCTCGGGGAGCCGTCCAATTTAAAGTTAGTTGTTGTAATTTAATTTCCAATTTTGAATAAAATTGTCATGTTTAATTTGGTTATGCCTCAGGGAGCGGACCAAATTAGATTTACAATAATTTTTTTTTTGGGTACCTGAGCCTCGGGGAGCCACCCAAAGAAAATAATTTGTTGAAATTAATAAATCCATAAATAAAATATGTAATCAAATCTTGGAAATTTTGAGGTGATTCTCAAACGATAATTTCCTTATTTGATATAAGAGGTGATGCTCTTATATATTGTTGTCTCTAAAATTAATTAGGAAAATGGTTTCCTATAGAGTTTTCTTAAATGAGATTTTCATGAAAATAATATGTGGTTGAATTAAGGGAATCTGTCTCTTAATTTAATAAGATTTGATTTAGAGAAATCAAAGTCTTAAACATATTATTTCCGAAATTGATTATGACAATTTAGGAAATTGTTTCCCAAAACAATTCCTTGAATAAAGTATGAAATTAGAATTAGGAAATCCGGTTCCTAATTCAATTAATGAGACTTGATAAATTAAGTCATATACATACTTTATTAAGGAAATCGTTAGTACATGACATAATTATATGTCATGAATGTGCTTAGAAAAGAAAGGATGAGACCCAAAACCCCTTACAAAATATTAAGGCTAACACCTTCCATTAATATGGTTAGAACCGGAGTTTTGTTTCTCGTTTGGGTTGATGGACACATCCATGCCCGACTTGAACCTCAACATGTTCAAACCATGGAATTAGTTTATGATTAATATAGTTGGAGTCAGAGGTCAATCCTTAGTTTTGGTTGTTGGACACATCCAAGCCTGACTAAACGGTTGAATGAGCTCCAACCATATTAAAACTATTTCTTGATTAATGGGTCAGCCTTAAGCTTGGAGCATCGATTTGTTGTGTCACAGCCAAGGTCGATGTAAAGAGAGGTGCAGTTGGGTGCTATGTATAATGTTGCGTACTTGTTAATGAGTTAACAACCCAATGATTTATGCAAACATTCAATTAGTTGATAGCATAAAGTGATAGTTACATATATGTGATATGTAATCGGTATAATTACCTACCTTCATAGCTAAGAATAATTTGATGGTCACAGCCATGGTTGTTCTTATCTATGGTTGGATATCAACCTATTTGGAGATGTTCCTACGATCTCCCGAATTGATAAAAAAGGGTTATTCAATTCGAAAAATAAATAGGATTTAATTAATGTATGTTGATGCATTCTTTATCATTCTTCTCACGTAAGCTCAATTTGTATTTCTAGGATAATCACTCGATCATGTCTTCTCTGAATTTGCGTTCCATTTTGGACACCAATAAGATAACTAAGACCAAAAAGACTGAAAAGACACCAAAAGGCACTTGCCATCACTGTGGCAAGGAGGGACATTGGCGAAGAAACTGCAAGGTTTATCTTGAGTCCTTGAAGAAGAAGGCATCCGATGCCCCATCCTCTTCAGGCATCTTCGTTATTGAATGTCACTCTATTTCCTCGTACACCTGGGTACTTGATACTGGGTGTAGCTCAAATATATGTAATGACATACAGGGGCTAAGGAATAGAAGAAGACTCGTTAAGGGAGAAGCGAATTTGCGAGTTGGAAATGGAGCAAAGATTGTTGCTATTGCCATCGAAACATATTTGCTAAAGCTCCCTACTAGACTTGTCTTAGAATTGGATAATTGTTATTTTGTTCCTTCGTTAATAAAGAACATTGTATCTATTTCATGCTTGAATGAAAAGGGTTACCATTTAACTTTTAGTAACAATTGTTGTTACATAACTTTAAATGGTGTTCTTTATGGGATTGGAACTTTATGCAATGGTATCTACACGTTAGATTTATCCGGTGACATTTTCAATATCGAAGTTAGCAACAAACGTGCTCGAATAGATAATCAAATAGACTCCTATACGTGGCATTGTCGTCTTGGCCATGTAAGTAAGAAACGCATGACCAAATTACACCGATGTGGAATTCTGGAATCATTTGAACCCGGTTCATTTGATACATGCGAATCATGCTTAAAAGGCAAGATGGCCAAATTACCCTTTTCCGGAAAAGGTAATCTAGTAGGAGAATTGTTTGGTCTAATACATACTGATGTATGTGGACCAATGTCAACTCTTGCACAAGGAGGCTATAGCTACTTCATCACCTTTATCGATCGATGATCACTCACGATTCGGGTATGTGTTCTTGATGAAACACAAATCTGAAGCTTTTGAAAAATTCAAAGAGTTCAGAAATGAAGTAGAGAAACAGCTTTGCAAAAGTATTAAGATACTTCGATCCGATCGGGGTGGTGAATACTTAAGTCAAGAGTTTCAAGATTATCTTAGGGACAATGGGATATTGTCTCAATGGACTCCGCCATATACACCACAGCATAATGGTGTATCTGAGAGGCATAACCGAACCTTGATGGACATGGTTAGATCTATGATGAACCATGCAACTCTTCCAAAATCCTTTTGGGGCTATGCACCTAAGACAGCTGTTTACTTGCTAAACAGAGTCCCGACCAAGGTAGTCTCTACTACTCCATATGAAACGTGGAATAGTAAGAAACCTCACTTAACTCACCTTAAGATATGGGGTTGTCCTGCTTATGTGAAGCGGACTGTATCAGACAAATTGGATGCTAAGTCTGATAAATGTCTATTTATTGGATACCCTAAGGAAACGAAGGGTTACCAATTCTATCATCCCTTGGAACAAAAGGTGTTTGTTTCAAGGCATGCTGTATTTCTGGAAAAGAATTTCTTTTACAAGAAAACAGTAGGAGTAGCATTGAACTTGAAGAAGTTCAAGAGACTCCAATAGACATTACAGAGACACCTAGTCTAGATCCACAACCAATAACTCATAATGATGAGCTATCAGTTGAACCTAAAACAACACCACTTCTTCATAGATCTGATAGGACACAGAATATTCCAGAGAGATATGGATTTCTCGTAAGTGAATTGAACGACGTGTTACTCATTAGCAATGACGAACCTATCAGTTATGATGATGTTCTGAAAAGTTCAGAAAGGGACAAATGGCTTGAAGCCATGAAGTCGGAAATGGATTCCATGTACGAAAATCAAGTATGGGACTTGGTTAACCCACCTAAAGGGATTAAGCCCATAGGGTGCAAGTGTGTTTTCAAGAAGAAAACTGACATGGAAGGTAATGTTGTTACCTTTAAGGCTAGATTTGTGGCAAAAGGATATCGTCAGAAACAAGGAATTGATTATGACGAAACCTATTCGCCAGTAGCTATGCTTAAATCCATTCGGATGCTCCTGGCCATAGCAGCTCATTATGATTATGAGATATGGCAAATGGATGTGAAAACGGCTTTCCTTAATGGAAACCTGCTTGAGGATGTATACATGATACAACCTGAAGGGTTCACATCGGTTGATAAAACCATAATATGCAAGCTTCGACGATCCATATATGGAATGAAGCAAGCATCCAGGAGCTGGAACATCCGTTTTGATGAGACAATCAAAGAGTTTGATTTCTCACAAAATCCTGACGAACCTTGTGTGTACAAGAAGGTTAGTGGGAGTGCAGTTGTATTCCTAGTATTATATGTCGATGACATATTGCTTATATGAAACGATATATCAGTCTTACAGTCGGTTAAAATTTGGTTGTCCAAAACTTTCTCCATGAAAGACCTGGGAGAAGCAACCTATATCCTTGGGATTAGAATCAATAGAGATAGATCAAAACGGTTGCTTGGTCTTTCGCAGTCTACATATATAGACCGAGTGCTAAAAGGGTTTAGCATGTCGGAATCCAAGAAAGGTTACCTTCCCATCAGGCATGGGATCAACCTTTCAAAGTCTATGTGTCCGCGCACAGAAGACGAGAGGATTTGCATGAATAAGATTCCTTATGCATCCATGATAGGATCTATCATGTATGCTATGTTATGTACTAGGCCCGATGTATCGTATGCTCTGAGCGTCACAAGAAGATACCAGTCTGATCCAGGAATGGATCATTGGGCGGCTGTCAAGACAATCCTTAAGTACTTAAGAAGGACTAAGGATGTGTTCCTAATATATGGAGAAGGAGATATGATAATACGTGGGTATACAGATGCCAGATTCCAGACAGATAAGGATGAGTCCAAATCTCAGTCCGGATACGTATTTATTTTAAATGGAGGCGCAATAAGTTGGAAGAGTTCCAACCAAGACACCGTAGCGGATCCTACCACGGAAGCGGAATATATTGCAGCTTCGGAAGCAGCAAAGGAAGCAGTTTGGATCAAGAAGTTTGTCTCAGAACTTGGTGTGGTTCCAACCATTGATGAAGCAGTGCCGGTTTACTGCGACAACTATGGAGCTATTACACAAGCAAAGGAACCAAGGTCTCATCAGCGATCCAAACACGTGCTTCGCCGCTATCATCTGATCAGAGAGATTATAAGTAGGAATGATATACAAATTGAGAAAATTCTCACTGAAAGGAATTTAGTGGATCCTTTAACTAAGGCCTTGCCTCAGAGCAAGTTTGAGGGTCATGTTAAAGCCTGTGGTATTGGATACCGTAGCGATTGGCATTAGGCCAAGTGGGAGTTTGTTAGTAATATGAGAGAAGTGTCCTAAGGCAATCGCCTTATGATTGTAAACATTTATTTTAATAAATGAAAATTCAGTATTTGAGTATACATGTTTGTGTATTTGATTGGGATCTTAAACTCATTTACTGAATGTCCGCAATACAATTCACAGCATGAGAGAATTTGTGATGGAATCACAACTAGTGATTATCTCTACATGTGTAATTGTGAAGTATTGAAAATATCCCTAGTCGATGAATTGATAAATACGGACACTATCAATTCTGTTGAGACTAGCATGGGTTATTCTCTAATCAGCTGATTCTCACTGGCTGGTGACATTGGGATGTCCGGAGATAAACATGGATGCTAGTTAAGGGAACTAGTTCATTGGAGTGACTAGCTGTAAAACTTTATATGGGAATCTACATGTAGATATGTCAATGAAGTTCTTACTGCAGCTTAAGTGTGATGTTCCTTTGACTTGCGGTGTTCAAGTCATCTTGGTCACGGAGACTTGTACTTTGACATCTTAAGCAAGCATCTCTAAGGAGGTGTGGACCCAGGATGATTGGGTATAAGCCGAAGTGCCCGAAGATGTTTGAACAACCTACAAAGGATTCACCACTTCTTGCGAGGAGATGTATACCCAAGGCCTATCGTCAGATTATTACTCAAAGCCTCTGGCCAGAGCATAACATGTTCCGAGTATGAATCTCAAGGAAACATGAGAGTAATTAGAATCCGTTGGACGAGAAAGACATTACTTGGGCTAGGTGTGACGTAGTCAGCCTAGTGGGGACTGACACACAAAGACCGTGTCCTGAACCAAGTGGATATAAGATGGTGAAGGGAAAGAGGCACGACTCATTATAGCTGCTGAAGGGTTTCAGAATTATTTCTGAGATCAACCGTTGATCTTTCGATTAATTGGGGGTCATGATGTACTACTAGGTGCCACTCATGATCGTTCTATAATTGGTTGATTATAGACGGCCAACATAAATCGAAAGCTTATTTAGTCACACGCACTACGAGTAATCTGAGGGATTTAAAACGAGTTGAAAATTGGATTTTCCAATCAAGAGAAATAAGTCGAATCTGAATTTATCAGAGGCGCATCGGAAGCTTAAAATGGCTAAGTCTTTTGAAGGCTTATTAGACGAATTAAAAGAGTTTAATTCGTAATGGGTTTGGCTTGGTGTGGCCGGCCAAAGAGGGTGCCCACCCTCTTTGGTTTGGCCGACCACAATAAAGGAGGGAAACCAATTTATTTGGTTTAAATTATAAAATAAATCAAGCGCGATTTGTTTTATAAAATTATGGATAAATAAATTTATATAAAGAAATTTATATAAAGAAATTTATTTTCATGGAAATTAAAATAAACCTTGAATTGGTTTATTTTATAAAATCAATTATGAATTGATTTTCCATGATAAGAAAATTTATATAATAAATTTATTCTTTTTTATGGAAATTAAAATGAACCATGGATTGGTTTATTTTATTTTATAAAATCAATTATGGATTGATTTTTCCATGATAAGAAAAATTTATAATAAATTTTATTCCATAATAAAAGGGGAGACATGGTTGTTTTTATTATAAATAGAGTTATAATAAAAATTTGGTATAACGGAATAATTCATAGAAAATTTATAAAGATAAATTTCTTATGAAAAATTCCGTTAAGAGGAGACTTGGCAATAAAGAGGCTACTATATAAAGGTGCATAGGCAATGCTTGGAAATTAATTTTTCAAGTGATCAAGGATTTTGCCTAGCCTCTCTTCCTCTCCTTCTCTCCATCTCCCTCTAGGGCCGGCGCCCTCTCCATCCCTCTAGGGCCGGTGCCACCTTCCCTTGCCGTGAGCCACCACCAAGACGAAGCGGGTCGCGACTCCTTCCTTCCTTCACGGAATCTTGATTCCGTTACTTGGTGGTTAGTTTCCATCTCTCTCTCTTGATATTCTAGTTGTGCCTTTGGAGAATCTAGTAGTTCTTGTCGGCACGAAACTCGTGGCTTTGCGAAGTCATCCCGAAGAGAACTCGGCGTGGACGCGAATAGAGGCGAAGCATCCAAGGGACACTACGGTTGGATCTCGTCCCTTACTTCGAGTTACGCGAGGTATTGAGTAAATTAGTTTACTTTCTACAAAATTTTAATTTATGATCATGTCCACACATCATAAGGTTGTATGCTAGATACGTGGTTAAAATAATTTGAGAAATTATTTATGCTAATTCTTCCGTTGCACGTAATTATTTTTTTAAATTACGAACCCGTATCCATGTCAACATGCACCCGGTCCCAACACACCCCCCCATCGATTTCTCCGATCCAACAAGTGGTATTAGAGATGGTGGCTCAAATTTGGTGCAACTACTAATTTGAGAGTTTTTTTTAGATTTACGTAATTATTTTAATTTCTTTTTGAATCTTTCTCGTTAATCGAGGTTGGTGTAACACCACTCGATCGTTTTTTTGTTAGCAATTTTCTTCCGCACTACTAATCCAAGACTAAGTCTTGGAACAAGTTTTCTTTATTTTTTTTTCTCAGAAAAAAATAATGGCCATGCAAGAGGGATTCAGCACAGCCAGACCACCGCTTTTCAGTGGAGAAGATTTCTCCTATTGGAAAAGTAGGATGGATGTCCACTTGAAAACTCAGGTGGACATATGGATAATTATCCAATCTGGCCTTGAGATCCCCAAGAACGTAGAAGGAGTGACACAACACTACTCTGAATGGGACGCCTCATTGAAAAAGAAGATCGAGGCTGATGCAAAGGCAACCCAGACGTTGCAATGCGGATTGACCAAGGAAGAACTGAACCGGGTGGGACCTTTTAACATCGCCAAAGAACTTTGGAACAAGCTGATTGAGCTGCACGAAGGTACCTCCGACACCAGAATCAGCAAAAGGGATCTGTTGCTGAACAAACTCTACATAATCAAGATGAATGAAGGCGAATCAGCAGCACAACTCCACGCCATAATCCAGGAGCTGATGAATGGGCTGCACACAATAGGTCACAAGGTAGAGAACCGTGATCTAATCAGGTATACCCTAAACACATTCCCTAGGAACACATTGTGGGCATCCATGGTAGATGCCTACAAGGTTTCCAAGGACCTTTCTAAAATTAAGTTAGATGAACTTTTCTCAGAATTAGAATTGCATGAACAGACTAACTCTACAATGGTCGAGAAAAGTATTGCCTTTATTGCAGGAAAATCCCAAGGAAAAGTCCTCAAGAAGAAACCTCAACCAGCACCCGAGTCTCACTCAGACACAGACTCAGAAGTTAGTAAAGGGGATCGACCCAAGTTGGTTCGGCTAGCTCGGGCTACTACAAGGAGCTGAAGCACCAGACAAACAGAAAGAAAGCAAGCCGAAGAAAAGAAGATCCAGCTGAACCTTCAACTTCAAAAGGCAAAACAAATGTCACCTGCTATGAATGCAACAAGAAGGGATATTACAAATCGGAGTGCCCCAATCTGAAGGAAGCAAAGAAGACACGAAGGAAGAATGCTCTCCAAGCCACTTGGGATGAATCTTCCTCCGAAGAAGAAGAAGAGGCCCCGCACTCAAATCTTCTCGCTTTAACCGCTTCGGAAGACATCAACACTGGATCGGAATCGGAGCCAGATGACGGAAGGCTCACAATCTCGGAAAACAGCCAAATAACGGTAAGAGGCTATTCTGAAATTGAATTATCCAAATTAATTGCTTATTTATCTCGCAACTTGGCGAAAGCCAAAATCCGGGTCGAGTCCCTCCCACAGGAAGTAAAACTCCTAAAAGAGGAAGCCGACTTGAGATCCTTGACCGAGAAGGTTCAAGAAGGAAACTCTACTCAAGTTCAAAAGCTTGAAAAAGAGAATTCCTCCTTGAAAACTCAAGTCAAGGAGCTCAGAGTGGCTTTAGAACGATTCACTTCGGGTTCCAAGGGTCTTGACATGATCCTTGCAAAATAGAAATCCGTTTTTAACCGATCTGGATTAGGGTATTGAACCAAGTCTAGGCAACGTTCTTATTATGCTGTATTGAACCAACCTAGAGCCAAAGTTCAAGCATGGGTCCCCAAGCTCTGTTTGAACAATCAAGCTAGACCAAACCAGTATTGGATCCCCAAGGACAAGATTCACATATTGCCTAATCATTATCGAGGCTATAGTCTAGGAGGAGCCAATTTAAAAATAATTTTCATAATTAGATAATTTTTTTATGCTTACTTCTTTAATGTTATTGCATGCTTGCTTGTTTATTTCCTTCTGCAATTCATTATGCTTAGACCTAGGACTGGTTAGACTAAGGACTAAATGACTTAATTGAAATTTGAACAACATAGTATTGGGTGGAGGTGAGATGATAGTACGTTAGGGAAGCCATTCTGGTGGAACTAGCTGAAGCTACCGATCCAAGACCCAAACTAGTTAGACCAAAATCTTTCAAGAAGTAACTTGAAGATGAATTTTCAATAAAAGTCTTTGTCAAGGAAAGGGTTGATGATCCAATAAGGGTATGACAAAAGAAGGCCTAGTGCCTTGCCAAGACCTGGAAGCCAATTATTGAAAATCAAATTCACTTTACTATTGTCAGATTTGAATCTAACACAAATTTCAATTAATCTTAAATTCAACACAATTTTTCAAAATAAAATTAAAACTTAATTAAAATGTTTTCAAAAATAATTTAACCTATTAAAAATTAACCATGATTTCAAATTAAAATCTTCATTTCTGTTAAAACCTGTCTCACAAAACCCATAAGGTTAACGTGATTGATAACACTAGATTGGATGAGACAGACTAGGTTGTGAAAATTAATTTAAGCTATCCTTAATTCTAATTGGATCCAAATCATAAATACTTTATGTGTAGGAACATAAAGATTTGGACCAATGGATGTTGGATAGTGGATGCTCCAGACACATGACTGGAGACAAATTGAAATTCACCAAACTCAAGTTCAAGAACCTAGGCTCAGTAGCATTTGGCAATAATGCTATGCTCGAAGTCATTGGGTCAGGTAACAATGAACTCAAATATGATTTTGTGATTAAAAAGGTACTGTTGATTGAAAATTTCAAGTTTAATTTGCTTAATATAAGTCAACTATGTGATACTGGCTATGTAGTTATATTTACCAACTCTGACTGCCTAATTAGAAATCTTCAAGACTCAGAAGTCATGCTTAAGGGTACTAGGAAAAATAATGTTTATACCATTAATCTACCTTTAGTACCAAAATGCCTATTAACTCAATTAGAAGAATCCAACCTCTGGCATAGGAGATTAGGTCACATTAATGTTAGACTAATTTCAAAAATTACCCAGCTTGGTATAATTAAAGGAGTACCAATAATTAAGAACTATGAAAACACGATATGTAACTCATGTAACCAAGGTAAACAAACCAGATCTAATCACTAGCAAATTCAATCATACTTAACCCAAACCACACTTGAGCTCCTGCACCTTGACCTATTTGATTCACATGGAGCCAAGTCACTAACCAGAAACCGGTACTGCTTAGTTATTATCGATGATTACTCTAGGTTTACCTGGGTTAGGTTCCTAAAAACTAAGGATGAAACCCTAAGCATGTTTATTGACTTATATAAGATAATCGAAAATCAAAATAATACCAAAATCAAAAGACTTAGGAGTGATCACGGGGGAGAGTTTGAGAATCAAAGGTTTGAGGAATTCTCTAGAATAAATGGATATATTCACAAATTTTCTTGTCCTAGAACCCCCCAGCAAAATGGGATAGTAGAAAGAAAGAATAGAACCCTTCTGGAAGCCGCTAGGATCATGCTCAATGAATTCAAACTAGCTAACCAATTTTAGGCAGAAGCAATAAGTACGACTTGCTATATCCAAAATAGGGTCCTAATTAACAAAAGACACAATAAAACTCCCTATGAAATATATTACCATAGACCGCCAAACCTACATTACCTAAGGGTCTTCGGGTGCAAAGAAAGTGCATATCCTAAACACCAAGGACAACCTAGGTAAATTTCAGTCTAAGTCAAATCCAGGAGTCTTCTTAGGTTACTCAACAACTAGTAGAGCCTATAGGGTTTACAATAAACAAACTAATAAAATTGAAGAAACAACTAACTTAATCTTTGATGAGGAGACTAATCCTAAATCTGATAACTAAAACCTGAACCAATCAAATATAGATTAGGAAGATAATGAACAAATTATTGAACCATCAATTGAACCACTAGTTGAACCTCTAAATGAACTAACTCTTGAACCAACTACTGCATCAACTGAACCAATAATTGAACCAACCCAAGTGGTTGAAGAAAATACTGAACCAAACCGTCCAGCCGGACCTGAGGCTAAACCAAGTTCTAGAAGAACCAAGAAACCCAGACTCAATCACCCTTCTGATCAAATTGTGGGTGATCCAACCTTAGGAGTCAGAACTAGGTCTTCCTATAGAAATCTTAGTCAGATCGCACTAATTTCAAAAAATTGAACCTAAGACTATAGAGGAAGCCTTACCTGATCCTGATTAGATCATAGCTATGCAAGAAGAATTAGCCTAATTTGAGAGAAACCAAGTCTGGGAACTAGTACATAAACCTAAGGGCAAGTCAATTATAGATACTAAGTGGGTATTTAGGAACAAACTAAATGACCAAGGGGAAATAGTTAGAAATAAAGTCCGCTTAGTAGTAAAAGGGTTCAGTCAAGTCGAAGGATTAGACTATGATGAAACCTATGCCCCAGTAGCCAGACTTGAGTCAATTAGAATGCTATTAGCATTTGCAGCTCATAGAGGGTTCAAACTCTACCAAATGGACGTTAAGTCAGCCTTTTTAAATGGATTCATCAAAGAAGAAGTTTATGTACGACAACCCCCAGGGTTTGAGGACCTAGAAAAACCTGACCACGTTTTCAAACTTAAAAAGAAACTTTATGGATTAAAACAAGCACATAGGGCATGGTATGAACGTCTATCAACTTACCTTATTTCTAAGGAATTTAACCAAGGGCAAATTGACTCCACCCTTTTTGTTAAAACCTTAGAAAAAGATATCTTCATTGCCCAAATCTATGTCGGCGACATAATTTTTGGATCTACCAACTCAAACTTTTTAAAGGAATTTGTAAAAATAATGGAAAACAAATTCGAAATGAGCTTAGTTGGTGAGCTCAATTCTTATTAGGACTGCAAATTAAGCAAACTAGGGATGGGAATTATGTTCACCAATCCAAATATGCTAAGGAGTTAATAAAGAAATTTAAAATGGATAACTCCAAAAGCATAAGTACCCCTATGGCCACAAATGTAAAAATTGATAGTGACCCTGAAGGTAAACCTGAAGATCTTAAGCTATACCGAAGTATGATTGGAAGTCTACTTTACCTTACAGCTAGCAAACCTGATATCCTATTCTCTGTAAGAATGTGTGCAAGGTACCAAACTTGTGCTAAGAAATCCCACTTAGCAGCCCTAAAAAGAGTACTTAGGTACATTAAGGGCACCCTAAATGTAGGGATTTGGTATCCTAGGACTTCCACCTTTGAACTATCAGGATATTCTGATTTTGACTATGCTGGATGCAAACTAGATAGGAAAAGTACAAGTGGAAGCTACCAACTTTTAGAAAATAGTCTAGTCAGTTGGTGCAGTAGAAAGCAACACTGCATAGCCCTATCTACAACCGAAGCAGAATATGTTACTTTAGGAGAGTGTGTGGCACAACTCTAATGGATGATGCACACTCTTAAGGACTTCCAGCTTGACTGCACCCAAACCCAAGTCTACATTGATAACATAAGCTCAATCAATCTAACCAAAAATCCAATTCAACACTTAAGAACAAAGCATATAAAAGTTAAACATCACTTTGTAAGGGATCATGCAGCCAGGGGTGAAATAGTCCTTAAGCATGTGGACTCAAAGTCAAATTTAGCTGATATCTTTACCAAACCCTTACCTAAGTCTGAGTTTAGCTCACTAAGAAGGCAGTTAGGGTTATGCTTAGTAGAATAGGACTGCTCTACATGTTTTGTTAAAATTGTTTTATTTCTTATCTGTTAATTAATGTTTTGTGAAAAATCATTTTTTGTGTGTGTTGATATTTAAAATGATTTTACCGAATTAGTTTTTTTTTAAAAAAAACTTACCCTCTTCAAAACTAGGGTTTTTTCGCAAATGGACTTAGCTTAGGCCCTATCCCTAGAACTGCATGCACCTATAGATCTAGAAGCCAGCATCTCACAAGCACCTTAAGATACTTTTGATTGATAACCTAGACTGGATTGAGATGCTTAGGTCTATGCCTTGATTCAAGATGCTTTAAGTCAGTGCATCTATAGTAATTGATGCAATAACTACCAAATCTACAGCAATCAGGTTAAGTGTCAAGCTTAGAAAATCTAACTTGGTCAAATCACTTAACTTGACTAACCCTAGTGAAAGCTACTGTTTATAACAGTTAGTAAGTAGCTAAACTAGGTTAGACATAACCCGAAAAGGATTATTTAAATTGATTTGGTCCAGTTTATGCTTATTAGAGTTGGTTCAATACAGAACTTCATTTTTTTCCTATAATTTTTTTTGATATATGGCAAAGGGGGAGAGAAAGGAAAGGAGAGAAAAGAAGTTTTGATTTTTTTTAAAAATTTAATTTTTCAAAACTTTTATCTCTTTTTTCAAAAAGTAAAGTAAATAAATACTTGAAAATGTTTTCAAACCTAAGCATTTCAAAAATGAATGTTTTCTAAGTATAATGTGGATTTTTTTTTAAATTTCTCTAAGCGTGGAAAACTTGAAAAAAAATTTGGAAATTTTTTTAAGTATGGAAAAAGTTTTTTTGAAAATTTTCTAAGTATAATGTGAAAATTTTTCTCAAGTGTGCAAAAACTTTTTGGATCTAAAGCACTTAGAAGATTGACTAAAACCCACCTATCTTTAAAAAACACAGGGGGAGAATTTTCGTTTTAGGGGGAGGAAACTAAATTTTTTTTAATTCATTGCTTGTTATCTGTGTTTTTACTTATCTTTTTGAACCGTGTTGCCATAAATCAAAAAGGGGGAGATTGTTGGTGCAGGAAGCACCTAAGTCAAACCTGTGTTTTGATAATGGCAAAGGGTTCAGAAGTTAAGGTATTAATATGATCTAATAAGCTTACTAAGTGTGCAGGAAAAGTCTTAGGTACACTAGGCAAGAAGTCCTGACAAAGGGCTGGGCAAGAAGTCCTAGTCAAGGACTGGGCAAGAAGACTTAACCAAAAGTTGGGCAAGAAGTCCTGGTCGAGGACTGGGCAAGAAGTCCTGGCGAAGGGCTGGGCACCGATGACCTGACCGGAAGTTGGGTACGAAGACCTGGTCAGGTGGATTGGGGAAAAGTCCAACCGGAGGAGCCGGTTGGCAAAAGGTAAACTCTCCTGAGAGGAGTAGGTGAGGACACATTCCCCGTGCGAGGGAACAGTAGGCATTGGTTCGACCTAGGGTTTCATTTGGGAGACTCAAAGTCAGAACCAAGACACCTTAGGCTGTAAATAATGGCTAACATGTTTGCTTCTTTTTATCTTGGACCTAACCTTGGTTGCAGGGATCGAAGGACTGGTTTTCTGTAGCTGAGGTGCCTCAATGGAGTGAGGCACATCACTGGGGCTAGGCGCCCGTATGGATACGGGCGCCCCAGTGCAAAGGCAAAATAGAAGCAAGCGAAGCAAATTGCCATGAAGTCTCTGGACATACTCAGCTCAGCGCCCGGGACCATACGGGTGCCCCCATCAGCTCAAGCGCCCCAGTGAAGATGGATAAGCGCTAACCGAGCCTGCGGATAAGAGATCGCGTAGGGAAGGCCACGTGTAGGCGCCCCCATCGACACAGGCGCCCCCATGGGTGCTATAAAAGGGGGTTCACCCCCAAGGCTTCGAAGAACATCGATCTCAACGCTCCAAACACTTTCGTTCAAGTGCTACGCTCCGACAAGCTTCGACTTCGAGATTCCAGCGCCGCCGATGACCCTCTGCTCCGAAAGTTGATCCACCTCGGGTGTCGGTAACGAAAAGTGTTGCAAGTTTAATTTTCTGTTCTATTTCTGTAATCAATTTGTAAAAACTCTTTCACGACTATATAATTGACTAAAGTAAACGGTAAAGGACCGTGGGCCTTGGCGTAGGAGCCGACCGTGACTCTGAATCAAGTAAAACTAACTTTTGTTCGCATTTGCTCTGTTATATTCCGCTGTGTATATTCTCTAGTCTTCCGAAAAATTTGATATCGATATTCACCCCCCCCCTCTATCAATTTCTCCAATACAATAGTACCCTCACGACTCAGTTGACTCTTCACCAGCAGCCTCGACTGTTGCCTTCACACCCTCTTCGTCTTCGACCCTCGTCCCTCAGATGTGCACACAAGCCTCTAACTTGTCTCCATGTCATCCTTCACATATGCCTCGAAGTCCGCATCCCTCGGCTCATCGTCCCTGCTATCCATGGTCCCTCGGGTGCACACAAGCCCTCGGCTTGCCTCTATGCCATCCTTCACCATACCTGAAGCCGTCTAGCTAAGTCAATATGTGTAACCTGCAATCCTGCACACTCATATACACATATTAGAATACAAGGGTAAACCTAACTTAAATCCTTTGCCCAAACATCAAAACACATGGTCACTCCGGACCATAGATTGTCTCAACAATCTCCCCTTTTTGATGTTTGGCAATACGTTTATATTAGG
The DNA here is from genome assembly GCA_024364735.1 of Boesenbergia rotunda. Classification (NCBI taxonomy): domain Eukaryota; kingdom Viridiplantae; phylum Streptophyta; class Magnoliopsida; order Zingiberales; family Zingiberaceae; genus Boesenbergia; species Boesenbergia rotunda. The sequence continues at coordinate 37,650 of JAGFNQ010003856.1, forward strand.
GAAAACAAATAGCAAAACATAATGCTCACAACCATTTGGTCTTACGTTGCCAAGGCTCCACCTTAGACTTATACCGCTAATGCATATGCAATGCAAACATGGATCCTATCCCAAGGCATCCCCACACCTAACCTCCCCATAAGTTTAGGACATTTACCAAAACCGGGCTTTTTATATCCTTCCCAAGGCTCCCCACATTGGATTTACAAAGGCTTTTTAAGAACCTCTCCAAGGTTCCCCTTACGCCATGAATGGAGCAACAATGTTCCTCCTTTACCTAAGCTCCCCCAAGCCTAGGGTTTCTTGCAAAGGCGTGTTTGGTTTCCCAAATTAAACCCAACACTTCTCCCCCTTTGCCATACATCAAAAGACTCCACCAATTTCTCCCTTATTGGACTCTTTAACCCTTTAATGATTATAAACACAGTGTACTAACCCCCTATAAGATTCCACACTTGTTTCACCTCATTTAGACACCTTTTAATAGCTGAAACCCATTTTTCAGCCTTTACCAGACGACTAGTACAGTTACCAGTCAACTGGCACTCTGAAAACTCAATTTTCAACTTTCTGAACCCAACTTCAGAAATGCGCCAGAAATTCTATAAATTTCCAAAAATTCCCAAATTTTGTAGAGAGGTTAGTGGTACCCATATCTACTTGGGTAAAATACATCCAAAAATGTATCCATCACCATTCTCATGATTGACACAAAATCCAAAACTAGCTAAAAAGTTCAATTGAACCTTGACCTAAAGTCCTAGTTTTGGTCCTCCCTTGATGTCTCTGCCCATACCAACCCACAATGCCTCCCTAACATTGATTTACATGGTATTTATACACCATGCACCACCTTTCATGCCATATGACCCCAATGTCATCTTTTCATGCATGAAACACAAATCTAATACGTCAAAACCCAAGAATTGAGATTCAAATCCGTCTCCAACTCTTTTGGCACACTTCATGGTCCATCTAGACCTCTGAGACACACCTCCCGAAATCCATTCACCATGGATCCCAAAGACTCCTAGATCTCCCCCTTGAGCTTTTAGCCCTAGCCACCTCCCTAGGTGACTCAACCATCACTAGGCCACACCTGTGTACCTCCGGTGATTCTTGGCCTACAAACTTAACCTTCTTAACCTTAGACACCTTGTCCTTGGTTAAGTCCTTCTTTTTCCCTTTAAATGGCACCCCCTTGACATTTTTGTACTTCCCCTCCTTGCCATAATCATATGCTACCCTAGCATATTTCTTTTTATTGGCATTGGAGCTCTTGGACCGGTATCCTAGACCCGATCTATCATTGTTGGGTTTTAGACCACCCAACACCATATCTAAACCCTTAGATCCAATAGTGAATCTTCTTAGGGTTTTCTCTATTTCTTCAAGTATTGCCCTCGAGACTTGATTTTCCCTCTCTAGGCATTTAACCCTAGAATCAACATATTCTCCTTGGACATTCCTAGACCTACCCACTTTTCTAGGCATATGTCTCCTCTTTTTGGGATTTTTGCCTTGATCCTTAGGTACAAATGTCTTAGATTTATCATGATGCATGATTTTTCTAGGTTTTTGATCTACAATACTAACCATACCTCTATCATGATATTTAAATCCTAAGTTATGCATGGATAAATAATTGACACTATTTTTAACATGCATGGAGGAACTTAAATTTGAATTGCATTTCAATTTAAAGTTAGGATTACCTCCCTTACCCTTGTAGCTCCCCCTTGATGTGAGCTCTTCTTCTTCTCATCTTTTTTCCATCTCCTCAAATGCTCCATTTTCTTGAGCTCTCCTTTTCTTGGACACTTGGTGTGATAATGCCCTAGCTCCCCACATGTAAAGGATCTAATATGCTTTTTCTCCTTCTTTTCCCTACAATCCTCATTAGAATTTAAATGAATAGACCCAGGTTTAGGGTTTACCTCCTTCTTACCTAGTGGACACTTGTCTTTGTAGTGTCCCTTTTGATTGCACCCAAAGCACACTATGTGGTCTTTTATCCTTGCTTTGGTGGAGCTTAGAGCTTCTACTTGCTCTGGTATTGATGAGGGTCTCTCCTCCCCCTCAATTCTTGAAGTTGACACCTCTTATTCTTCTCTTAATGAAATGGATGACCCTTCACTATCTTGTGCCACTTCACTTGATGATGTTGATAATTCTTTTTCTTTTTCCTCTTCTTGGACCATTTGGCTTATCTCCTTTGGCTCTTCCACTAATTGAGCTTGGGTAGGATTTTCATGAATCACTCCAATCTTGTTCCATAGCTCATATGTGTTTTCGTATTAACCTACACTACTCAAAACATTGTTAGGCAAAATATTAACTAATATATCAATTACCTTCTTATTTGCCCTAGATTGTGCTTGTTGCTCTTTATCCCAATATCTAGGTCGGAGCTTTTTCCTATACTTGTCTCTTGGAATCTCGAATGGTTCTTCTAGCACCATCATGCATTCCCAATCCATTCCAAGCCAAATCTTCATCCTTGTCCTCCAATAATCAAAGTCTTCATGATCATAAGGAGGTGGTGTGTTGATATCATCCCCTAACTTATCTTCCATCATTCTTCTCCTCTAGCTTGTGCTCCTTTGGCGGTTATTCCAACAAGAGCGGACCTTCGCTCTGATACCACTTGTTAGATCATGTTCATCTTGCTAGAGGGGGGGGTGAATAGCTCTTCTCAATTTCTACCTACGATGTTAGCATGCGCAAGCGGAAACAATAACAATGAAAACAATCAAACGCTAACACGTTACCGTTTACGTGGTTCAGAGATAATGCTCCTACTCCACGACAGTCCGTAAGGTGGACGATCCCTCGATCCTTCGGCGGATCACTCCCCGAATGCCCTCCGGCTAGCTCGTGTAGCTTCTTGTGGGTGGAGAAACCTCGCCACAATCCCAACTGCACCTTTGAGCTCTTAGACTACTATTTGGCCTTTAACTAAAGCTAAATTCGTCAAAGCTCCCAGCCAAAATGAAGCCCTTTTAAATAGAGCTTAAGTCTGTTTTGGCCGCCACCAGTCGACTACTCCCAGGGCAGTCGACTGCCCCCACTCAAATTCGACCATTGCAAGATAACATTCGAATTCTTCAGCAACTACCAGTCGACTGCCCGACTGATCTTGCTGTGGAGTTTACCAGTCGACTGCCAGAACCCCAGTTGACTGCCCACCTAGGTTTTCCTCCCGAGTACAATTCTCTCCGCACTCGACCCCTAGGATTTCCCAGAGTACATTCCCTCAGCACTCGTACCTCACGACTCAGTTGACTCTTCACTAGCAGCCTCGATTGTTGCCTTCGCGCCCTCTTCGTCTTCGACCCTCGTCTCTCAAATGCGTACACAAGTCTCCAGCTTATTGCCATGACATCCTTCACGTACGCCTCGAAGTCCGCATCTCTCGGCTCATCGTCCCTGCTATCCATGGTCCCTCGGGTCCACACAAGCCCACAACTTGCCTCCATGCCACCCTTCAACGTACCTGAACCCGTCCAGCTAAGTCAATATGTGTAACCTGCAATCCTGCACACTCACATACACATATTAAAACACAAATGGTAAATATAACTTCAACTCTTTGCCCAAACATCAAAATACATAGTCACTCCGGACCATAGATTGCCTCAATAAGCTAGATAAGCAAAAGGTTGACCATGCAGCCCAACTGTCCAAGGTCGAGGCGGAGTTCAAGGCTAAATTCCTGCAATTTGACGAGTTTGACTACATCCATGCTAGGCGGGTATTAAAGCGCCTAAAATAGGGCTTCTATGGTGCAATCAGCCAATTGAAGAAGGCCCAACTGCTGAATCCAGACGTCGACCTAAGTGCCTTGAGCATCGGTCAGGTTTGGAACAAGATTTCACCCAAAGAGCAGGAACTATAAGGCTCTTCCCGGACCAAGGCCTCGCAATTATTTTGCCTTTTTATCTTTGGAAACTTTTTCATTCTTTCGTATGTGCCAGACATGTAATTATCATGAGTATAACACAAAAATCATTTTTGGCACACTGCCTTGAGTTTTTCTCCTTCATTTTCCCTTATGCCTCTGGCGTCCTTGCTTGAAGAGCCTGGAAATTGAAAGGCTAGTGTTTCTCACTAACTCATAGAGCCAGGGTGTTGCCCGGCATCACTTTGGTTCGAGGAGCGCGGGGCCCCGTGCCGGAAGGGACCTGGAGACTACTCACCGTGCAGGGGGTAGGGTTTTACTACTCTTGATCTGACACCCAAAGTACCCGAACCAAACCTACTCACCATGGAAGTAGTAGGGTTTTACAACTTTTGGTCGGGCTTTTGGAGCACAAAGGCCAAGCCTACTCACCACGGAGGTAGTAGGGTTTTGTAGCTCTTGGCCGGACATTTGCAGCAGCGAGGCCATGCCTACTCACCACGGAGCCGAGGCCAAGCCTACTCACTACGGAGGTAGTAGAGTTTTGTAGCTCTTGGTCGGGCATTTGCAGTACCGAGCCCAAGCCTACTCACTGTGAAGGTAGTAGGGTTTTGCAGCTCTTGGCCGGACATTTACAGCACCGAAGCTAAGCCTACTCATCGTGGAGGTAGTAGGGGTTTGCAGCTATTGGTCGGACATTTGCAGCACCGAGGCCAAGCCTACTCAGTGTGGAGGTAGTAGGGTTTTGCAGCTCTTGGCCGGGCATTTGCAGCATCGAGGCCAAGCTTACTCACCATGGAGGTAGTAGGGTTTTGTATCTCTTGGCCGGACATTTGCAACACCGAGGCCAAGCCTACTCACCGTAGTGGTAGTAGGGTTTTGCAGCTCTTGGCCGGGCATTTACAGCACCGAGTGATGGTTGTCGCTTGGCGGTTTCCAAGACAACCACGTGGTCGTATCTGGGAGATGTCTCAATATCCACAGATTAAAAATTTAATCCGAATAGAGACCCGTCCCTATAACGACCTATTCATCGTCGTGTTAGTTAGTCCAAGTAACAACTTAGCCACAAAGGCTTTGTAACTTTCCGGATTAGCTATCCGCGGAAAAGATGACGATTTGGATCGCCGGTTTTTGTGTTTATCTTCGAGGTCCAGTTAATTATTATTATCTAAGATTTCAAGTCTAAATAATAATTAAACACACATGAAATGACAAGGCAAAACATGATAGCACAATAGAACATAGCATAACGAAAACTAAGCCCGGGAGAATTATACCTCACCGTTACCTCGCAGTCTTCTATCCTATGACACGACCCACTTGGACGTCGTGTGGGCGACGATCTCCCAAGTCGTGGAGTCACCAAGGCACGTGAATCAATCCTCTTTTCTTCTTCCTTTTCTTGCGCCAACGTAAACCCTAGAACCCTAGGGTTTCCTTGCGCCGGTGTTCCTTCTCCTTCTCCACCTCAGCCTGCCGAACACCTTGAGTTCCAAGGTCCGGCCAGCTCTAAGAGGACACCGAGAAGAAGACCAAGAAGAAGAAGAATAGGAAGAAGACACAGAGAGAACTCTCTCTTCTTCCTTTAAACCCGCGCAAACCTCCTTCTCCTTCTCTTCCTTTCCCGCCGACCAATCAAGAGGAAGAAGAGTCTTCCTCTACTTCGCCGGTGATCCTCAGACCCTGGAATCCGGCTGCTCTTGCCCAGATGGAGTGCTGAGGATGAGAAGCTAAAGAACCAAATTCCTTAAGCTTCCATCTCCTCTATCCTTTAGCGCCGCAACCTCCAACATCCACCCTCAACACCGCCGGCCACCTCCTTTCTTGATTGCTCCATGTGCCACAAAGGATGAGGTCTCTCCTCCTTGTCTAGGGCCGACCACCAACAAGAGAGGAAGAGGAAGAGGAAAGCGCCAAACTTTTCTCTTCCTTTTTATTTGCCGTGACCTAGGGTGAGGGAGAGGAGAAGAGAGATTAGTTAATTGAGAGGGAGAGAGTTTTGAGGTTTATATAGGGGTTTAGTTAGTTTTTAATTAGAAAAAAATTTCAATTAAATTGGATTGATTATATAAAAATTTATATAGAATAATTCCATAATTAATCTAATGATTAATTCCTTGAATTATTCCATCCAAATTTTTATATAGAATAATTTCATAATTATTCTATGATTAATTCCTTAATTAATTTCGAGATTAATTAATCCCAAATTAATTCTTTAATTAATCCTTGATTAATTCTTTAATTAATTTCAAAATTAATAATTAAATTAACCCAAAATTAATTCCTTAATTAATTCGGCCTTTATCATGACTCTAATGAGGCTTTATTAGCTAGGATAGGGACCATGAGGAGGAGTTGGTTCTTGGCCCTCTAATGGATCCAAACTCGATCCATTAAATGGAGATCTATTCCACTAAAGGATTCCATTGTTCTTCCTCACCAACCCCCATATTTACATATGGGCTCCACCTATTACGAGTCGTCCATCTCCCCGTATTTAAGCCCGAAAATTAATTCAATTTACTGATAATTAAATTAATTATCTTCTTGATCCTTGGTTAGTACCACTTAACCTTTTCGGCATGCCGGACCATAGTCCACTTGCAGGATTTGGCATGGCGATCCTCTTGAGCTCACCAAGGGGGCATCATCACCCTGACTCACCAGGACACGGAATACATCAATAATTCAACGACACATCATATTATTAATATTATTTCCCAACTTACCGGGTCTATCGATCTAACAGAATAGATCTCGCCCATGGGTAAATCAAAGAAACAATAGTTAATAATATATGCCCGCCATTATTTCGGGATTCAGAGATCGTACTCCATAATAGCATCCGAGGTCTAATCTAATTTACTAGGTTAGTACAAAAATTGGATGACCTCTATTTTTGGTCCTACTCAATGTACACAAAGTACACTAGTATAGTCCTATAGTTAAGATAAACCACACCTGATTATACTACAACCATTCCGATTGGTTTGTCCAACTCCATCTCGGTTGTGAGACTCTTTCTTATGCTTCGGCAAGGTACCCGATAAAATGATCTTCTGTGCGACACCATGCACCATGTTATCTTCAATGCCAAGCATTAGACGTTTAGTGCACATACCAATATAAACATAAATATGCACTGTGTGATTTCTGTTTCTCTTTAAAATGTAGATGTATCCTTAACCAAAAAGGCAAAGCTTTTAGTATACATCCTAACACTGAGGCCAAGCCTACTCACCGTTGTGGTAGTAGGGTTTTGCAGCTCTTGGCCGGGCATTTGCAGCACCGAGGACAAGTCTACTCACCGCAGAAGTAGTAGGGTTTTGCAGCTCTTGGCCGGACATTTGCAGCACCGAGGCCAAGCCTACTCACCGTGGAGGTAGTAGAGTTTTGCAGCTCTTGATCGGACATTTGCAGCACCGAGGCCAAGCCTACTCACCGTGGAGGTAGTAGGATTTTGCAGCTCTTGGCCGGGCATTTGCAGTACCGAGGCCAAGCCTACTCACCACGGAGGTAGCCTACTCACTGTGGAGGTAGTATGGTTTTGTAGCTCTTGGCCGGGCATTTGCAGCACCGAGGCCAAGCCTACTCACTGTAGAGGTAGTATGGTTTTGCAACTCTTGGCATGTCATTTGCACCAGCGAGGCCAAGCCTACTTACCATGGAGGTAGTAGGGTTTTACATCTCTTGGCCAGGCATTTGCAGCACCGAGACCAAGCCTACTCACTGCAGAGGTAGTAGGGTTTTGTAGCTCTTGGCCGGGAATTTGCAGCATCGAAGCCAAGCCTACTCACCGTGGAGGTAGTAGGGTCTTGCAGCTCTTGGCCGGGCATTTGCAGCACCGAGGCCAAGCCTACTCACCGCGGAGGTAGTAGGGTTTTGCAGCTCTTGGCAGGGCATTTGCAGAACTGAGGCCATGCCTACTCACTGCGGAGGTACTAGGATTTTGCTTTGGGTAAGATTTCTGTGCTTTTCGAGTAATTTTTGTTAGCTCTTTTATTTATTGAACTGCAAGACAGTGCAAACAATGAATACAAAAATTAAGCAAACAACTCAACACCTCACTGTGTACGATAAGGGCGGAGATGGTTGGCTTGCCATGGCCTCTCCAGGCCCTTTCCTTTATCATATTCCAGATAGTAGCTGCCCCCTGTAAGATTTTTGGTGATGGCATAAGGTTTGTCCCACTGAGGGTCCAGCTTCCCAAGGTCGCCTACTGGTTTGATCCTCTTCCAAACTTTGTCTCCGACTTCAAAGTTGCGGGCGATTACCTGGTGATTGTAGGCTTGCTGCATCCGCTGTCGATACGCTTCCAGCCAAGCAACTGCTTTGCCCCACACCTTCGAAATGAGATCCAGGTCGATCAGCCGCTCTTGATCATTGTCCTCTTTGTTATAGAGCTCTTGTCGGATGGACTCCTCCCCCACTTCCACCGGGATTACAACCTCCACCCCATACACCAACTGAAATGGGCTCTGACCTGTTCCTTCTCGTGGAGTGCTACGGTAGGACTACAAGATGTTGGAGAGTTCCTCAACCCCGCTGCCTCCGACATGATCTAGCTTTATCTTAAGTCCCCTGAGGATTTTGTGGTTAGCGACCTCGGCTTGTATATGTTTGGCTGCATGCAGGCCTGCTAGGATCGCCTCATATTCAGCTTCATTGTTGGTGGCTTTGAAGTGGTGCCGGATGGATAAATGTAACGTGCCCATTCGCAGGGAGACCATTAACACCCCGACTCCACTGTGTCTGCTATTGGAAGACCCGTCTACGTAGACCTTCCAGACCCCTTCGCCCTTGGGCTTGGGGACAGTCTCCAGCAAGAAATCCGAGAGAGCGTGTGCCTTGATAGCGGCGGGAGACTGATACTTGATACCATATTAGCTCAATTCTGTAGTCCATTTGATCAACCAGCCTTAAGCTTCAGGATTGGTGAGGACTCGGGCGTGCAAGCTATTGGTGAGAACTACAATAGGATGCGTTAAGAAATAAGGTCTTAACCTCCGGGCCATTAAGACCAGGGCATAGGCTAGCTTCTCCATCATAGTGTAGCGTGTTTCAGCATCCTTCAGGAGATGTCCGAAGAAGTAGATGGGGTATTGCACCATGCCTTCTTCTCGGATGAGTGCTGAGCCTACCGCTTATTCCGCTGCAGACATGTAGACAAATAAGGTCTCCCCTTCGGCTATTGGTGAGAACTACAATAGGATGCGTTAAGAAATAAGGTCTTAACCTCCGGGCCATTAAGACCAGGGCATAGGCTAGCTTCTCCATCATAGTGTAGCGTGTTTCAGCATCCTTCAGGAGATGTCCGAAGAAGTAGATGGGGTATTGCACCATGCCTTCTTCTCGGATGAGTGCTGAGCCTACCGTTTATTCCGCTGCAGACATGTAGACAAATAAGGTCTCCCCTTCTACTAGCTTGTAGAGGATGGGGTGCTCGGCAAGATAAACCTTCAGGTCAGCGAGTGCCTTCTCACACTGGTCATCGCAATCAAACTTGGCTGTCTTTCTCAGAATCATGAAGAATGGCAGGGTCCTATCTACGGACTTGGAGATGAACCTGGATATGACCGTGATTCTACCATTCAGCCGTTGCACTTCCTTGAATTTGCGAGGGGAAGACATATCCAGAATAGCCTTTACATTTTCTGAATTAGCCTCGATCCCCCTATCCGTCACCATGTATCCCAAGAAACGACCGCTCTTCACCCCGAATAGGCACTTGGCAGGGTTCAACTTCAGCTTGTTAGCCCTCAGGGTGGCGAACGTCTCTTCTAAGTCGACAATCTTATCCTTTCCCTTGTCAGTCTTGACCAGGATGTCGTCTATGTACACTTCAATGTTTCTCCCAATCTGATGCCTGAAGACTTTGTCCATCATCCGCTGGTAAGTTGCCCCAACATTGTACAATCCGAAAGGCATGACATTATAGCAATACATGTTGTCGGCTGTCACAAAGTTGACTTTCTCCTGGTCTTCGGGAGTGAGCGGAACATAATGGTAGCCTTGATAAGCATCCAGCATTGAAATGAACTCACAACTGACTGTAGAGTCTACTAACCGGTCTATTCGAGGCAAGGGGTAACAGTATTTAGGGCAGGCCTTGTTCAAGTCGCGAAAGTCAATACAGACCCGCTATTTACCCCCTGTCTTAGGGACAAGGACTACATTAGCTATCCAGGCCGGGAATTGGACTTCCCTTATGTACCCGGCCTTTAACAGCTTGTTGACTTCATCCCGGATAGCCTTGTCCTACTCTGGTGCATAGTGCCTCCGCCTCTATTTCACCGATCAGGCTCTAGGGATGACATGCAAGTGATGCATGGCTAGAGCCGAGGGGACCCCTTTGATTTCTTCGGCGGCTCAGGCGAAGACATCTCTATGGCTCTGCAGGCAGTCTATAAGACGACTTCTTAGTTCTGGTGCAAGATCAGTGGCGATCCTCGTGACTCTCCCCTCATGTTGAGGGTGAATCTAGACCTCCTCGCTCCCAACCTCCCTCCATTCTTCTTTAGGTCTCTCATCTTCTCATGGGCCAGTGAGATCAATTTGTAGGACTTCGTAGGACTTCAGGTTCCGGTGCGGTGCCGATATGACTCCCCCACTATAGCCCCACCGAGACATCCCCTAGTCTCCTTTGACTTTAGCTATTTGGTCACCAATCAGAAATTTGATCTTCTGATGGTAGATAGAAACCACTGCCTGGAATATACTAAGCGCCCGGCGTCCCAAGATGGCATTGTAGGACGAGGGAGCATCCAAGACCAGGAAGGGACTCCTCCTAGTTCTCTCCAGAGTGTCACTACCCAACGACAATGATAGGGTGTCCGGCATAGCCCACTCCGAAGGTTGTCCGGCGGATCCCACTCCGAAGAACTCTCACCCTGCCAGATTAACACGAGCGTTAATGGGAACACGCCGAAGGGTGTCCGGCGGAGCCCACTCCGACGCTCAAGTCAGTGCCTCAGTATAGGAGATGGAAGAAAGCAAGGATAAGATGCTTAAGTTAGAGTGTGCGTAACCCTTTTACCGGAGGGGTTGGAGTACCTTTTATACCTGAGGCGGCAATCATACGTGTCTCCATGATCTTCGTCACGTCCCTTCGATCTTCGGTTACTGTATAACCCTTGTAACAACCATCGCCGTCATGAAATCTAGACCGTTGCGATAATGATTAATGGTCGTGTATTACGGGTCATGATCATCCCGTGATTATAGGTAATGATTATCCATAGATCTGAAGAAAGGGGGACCGTTACTTGAGGTCGAGTGCTCCTTGGGTTCCGCTACCTCGAGGTGATCTCGGGGTCTTTTGGCCGGGGGGTCCCGGGCATTGACCTTCCCGAGATGGTCTCAGGGACCTGACCTCCCAAGGTGATCTCGGACGTGTGTCTTCCTGGGTCAGTCTCCAGGGTATGCATGTTCGTGGTGTTCTCGGGAACCCACCTTCCTGAGGGGGCCTCGGGCGCCACGTAAAGAGACTCGTCCAGGCTCGATATATCTTACCACATAGCTTCTTCAGTCCACGTGTAAGTCACGGGGTACTCAACCCCATCACAACAAAATCCAGGCCGACAAGAAGAAGGCACCACGCAGAGCACCAACATCAAAGATAGTTCCATAGGTTACATTTAATCCAAGAGAAGAAAATATATTGAAAAGCTTAAAATCATGAAAATGGCCAAATCTTGTGCCCCTATCTAGGACGATCATTCGGCTGTAACTTCCATAGAAACAACTTCGATGTAGGTTGAGATCAATTGTTAAACATCGATGGAAAAAAGAAAGAGGCATTTAGTGGGGTGGAGAATTTTTGTTATATTGAAACTAGTAATTTTTTTTGAATATAAATATATTTGAAATATTTAATTCATGTTTAAAACATTATTGTTCTTAATAATATGACATATGAAAATGATATTTTAGGACACGAATATAATCAGGAGAATTAGATGAACGTATAGACATGATTCTATGCTATTCCGAGTTTTTTAGGTTTAATAATCGATTTTAGCCAAAATCGGTTAAGGGACCTAAAGAGATCAGAATGACATTATGTGCTCGTTTAATTCTCATAATTATATTCATGCCCACAAATATAATTTTCATACACTATGTTAAGAGTAATAATTTTTTGTATATGAATCAAATTTTTAATCGATTGATACAATTCAGGACATTTCTATATTGATGAATAATGTTTCAATTGATTGTTTGATTCTATCAGTAGATTTAGAGAAGCAAAATGAAATTAGATATGTGATTTAGTAATTTTGAAACTTAAATATATAATTTGGATATTCGGAAACTTCAACTAACTAGTTTTGTAATTTATCGATAAAAATTTTGATTCAACCAAAATAACCGATAAATTGAAGTAAAATTTGGATGCATTTATTCAGATTTTTTTAAAATATCAATTATTTTGATTGCTATTTCGAAGATTGATTAAATTGATTTTTATTAAATGAAAAAATTAAAATATTTTATTAAACTGATTTAAATTTTATGAAAATCTCTTAATATATTTTTTTATAAAAAATTAAATCGGTTACCAACCGAATTATTTTTTTTATCGATTTGATTTATTCAATATTAATAATCAGTATCCAATCGTTTTGATTGATTATAAAAAAATTTCATTAGTTCAGTTTTAATAAATTTAGTTCAGTCGATTGAGTTTTATTTGAATGCTCATCTCTACACTTGACATACCACAGGTTGAAAGTTACTCATGCTTATAGGATGCTCAAATGACAGAAGTACTATATTAAGATGAAGTTCTTCGGCAATAAAGACCAACTATATGATTATATGACTCTTCAATAAAGACAAACTAAATTAATTCAATTCGGATTAAATTATAGTCAAATTAAGATCAATTAATCTTCGAAGCATCGTGACCTTAGTGTGTAACCCAACAGGTTCTCGTAACATTGGCAATGTGTCTAAACCACTTTAGACATATAAACAATTAATCCAATTCAGATCAAATTTTAGTCAAACTAAGATCAATTAATTTTCGAAGCATCGTATCCTTAGTGTGTGACCCAATAGGTTCTCGTTGTTAGGACCTTGGCGTTCTAGCTAGAGGGGGTGAATAGCTACTTTTCGATTTTGTCTACAAAGATGTTAGCTAAAGCACAAGAACAAAATCAAAAGATAAAATAAACAATGAAAACCAATGCTAACTCCCTGATTTACATGGTATCCACCTTCAAGAGGTGACTAATCCAAGGATCCACACCACGCGCACAAGCTCCACTATGAACTTCTCCTTCAAGGTGGAGAAACCTTCACAAGATCGTCCCTTCCTCATGTACAAGATGAAGATTAAAGTAGGAGGAAGAGAAAGAGACTTTGAGCACTTAGAATAAGATCTTACACTTAAGAACCACAACCCTATTCTGCTCCAAAGTCTTTCCTTAAATAGAGGAGAGGGCTGCTCCATAAACAACCCAGTCTCGAAGCCAGTTGACTGCCCTAAGGGCAGTCGACTGCTGCCCAGCTAGTTGCTAGCCCAACGGCTATATTTTCGAACTGATTAGTCGACTTGTGCCTAGACCAGACGACTGATCTTTCTGTGAATTCTGGCAGTCGACTTCCCCAACCGCAGTTGACTGCCCAGCTTACATTTTCACTCAAACTTACTCCGAAGACCACCCTTCGCGTATGCCTTGAAGTCCACTCCCTTGGCTTATCCCTTGAAGTTCTTTTCTTTGGCTTTCGTCCCTCATATGCGCACACAAGCCCGCGGCTTGCCTCCATGCCATCATTCGGGTATGCCCTTGAAGTCTACTTCCCCGGCTTTCCCTTGGAGTCCTCTTCCTTCAACTCTTGTCCCTCGGATGCGTACTTCATGTGTGATTCACTAAGTCCTGCATGACTCAACCACACATATCAAACCAACATAACAATCTAACTAAATCATATTGACACACACACACATCAAAATCATGATCCACTCAATCATACTTAGGTCGATTGCCCCAACAATCTCCCCTTTTTGATATGTAGCAATATGTTTATGTTATGTATAATAATAACAATTGAAAATTAATGACATAGTAAGAAGCATAAACAAGCATCCTCCCTCTTAACTTATGCTCTCCACATAATTTTTAATTTTTCATAAATTAAGTTACAAAACTAACTTAAACTTCTCAATTCTCCCCCTTTGACACCATCAAAAGGATTGCTCCACGCAATATTAACCATTGACAATAAATATGAATACCTTTCTTTTTCTGAAAAACCCCGAGAAACTAGAAATCAGAAGGACTAGTCGACTGAGACAGTTATCAGTCGACTGGTGCCTTCGTATTGCCATCTTACAGAGAGTTCAGTCGACTTCCCCAAGGGCAGTCGACTGATACACTTCAGTCTGTACATTGCAGCTTTTGAGTAGAATTTTAGAAATGCAATATAAATTCCATATAATTCTAAAAATCATGAAATTTTGCAAACATGTTTCTTATGATGTATTCTAATAGAGAAAAATATATTTCCATGGAAAATCCAAACATGTTTGACTTTTTGACCAAATCTCAAATTCTTTGAAAACATCCAATTTTGTACGAAACATTCATCCTAGTTTTGAAATCATGTGTTTTGCAAACTTATGCCATAGTAAATAAAACACAAAAATATTTTCAAATTATTTGAAATATCCAACTATGATCTATAGGCAAGATATTCATGAATTAAACATTTGCTTTCCCATAATTGGTCTATTTTCAATAATGTGATACCTCTAACAACCCAACAATATGCCATAAGTATAAGTGAGTTATTTGTATCATCCTAACATCGCATGCATTACCTTATTATTGCATTACCCCAAGGCCAAATTTACACTTCTACAAAACACATACTAAGTCCTCTTCTTAGAGATGTGAATTCCCCTTCGGGTAGAGGCTTGGTAAATATGTCGGCAAGGTTAGACTTTGATTCAACATAATGTAATTCAATGGTACCCCTTGCCACATGATCCCTAATGAAGTGATACTTTACTTCAATGTGTTTTATCCTAGAGTGATGCACTGGATTTTTGGTCAAATTAATAGTGCTTACATTATCACATAAGACTTTGACCTTGGAGTAATGAAGCTCATAATCCTCTAAGATATGCATGATCCAAAGTGGTTGAGCTACACAACCACCCATTGCTACATATTCGGCTTCGATTGTTAACAAAGCAACACATGGTTGTTTTTTACTACTCCAACTAACTAGGGGTGATCCAAAAATTGACACCCACCATTAGTACTCTTTCTATCCAATTTGCAACCCGCATAATCGGAGTCGGTGCACTCAAATAAATCAATATTTGAAGTTCTTGGGTACCAAAGATCGACATTAAGAGTGCCCTTAATATACCTTAAAATCCTTTTTACTACTACTAAGTGAGACTCTTTGGCGCAAGATTAATATCATGCATACATTCCTACTCTAAATAATATATCCGGTCTACTAGCGGTGAGGTACAACAAACTACCAATCATACTTCTATATTGTTTTGGATCAACTATCTTCCCCTCATGATCACTATTCATCTTGATATTTGTTCCAATGGGAGTAGATGCTACCTTAGCATTTTCTAATCCAAATTTCTTGATAATTTCCTTAGCATACTTTGTTTGATAAACATGAGTTTCTTCATTTGTTTGTTTGACTTGCAATCCTAAAAAGAAAGTTAACTCTCGAACAAGACTCATTTCAAACTCATTTTCTGTATGCTTGATAAATTCATGAAGAAATTCATTATTTGTTGACCCAAAAATGATGTCATCAACATAATCTTGGGCTATAAAAATGTCCTTATCCTTAGATATAAGAAATAGGGTTGGATCAATTGTTCCCCTTCTAAACCCCTTGGAAACGAAGAAAGATGAAAGCCTTTCATACCAAGCTCGGGGAGCTTGTTTCAATCCATATAAGACTTTTCTCAATTTATAAACATGATTAGGGTAGTCTGTTAGATCGTTACGCCTTGCTAGAGGAGGGGGGGGGGTGAATAGCAATTTTCGATTTCTTCTTCCTACAACCGTTAGTGCGCAAGCGGAATAAACTAAAACTAAACTAAAATAAGAAAGAACACACCTATTTACGTGGTTCAAAGATAGAACTCCTACTCCATGGCTGCCCGTAAGGTGGGCGATCCCTAATCCGTCGGTGGATGATTTCCCGGAGCTTCTCCGGCTAGATCACATAGCTCCTTGTGGGTGGAGAAACCTCTCCACAAGATCTGGACACTACTTGAGTTCAATAGGCTACTAACTAGCTTTGACCAAGTAAGTTTCGCCAAGAAACAAAAGTATGAAACGAGCTCCTTTAAATAGAGCCTGAGTCTAAACTGGTCGCTACCAGTTGACTGCCACTGGGGCAGTCGACTGGTCCCACTCAGATTCGACCGTTACAGCCAACATTCGAATCAGCCAGCCCTTACTAGTCGACTGCTCCCAGAGCAGTCGACTGGTCCTTTAATAAGCCTAGGGTTACACTCTCCGAGTACATTTCTCTCCGCACTCGAACCCTCCCAGCTTAGTCCCTGAGTACAAACACTCACACTCGGACCCTCACGACCTGGTCGACTCTTCAATCCACAGTCTCGATCTATTACCTTCATGCCCTCTTTGAGTTCGACTCCCGTTCCTCAGATGCGTGATAACTACCATTTTGTTAATCATTTTAGGGTCTCAAATCCATGTTTTGATCCACTTTTATATGCTTAATCTTGTATTTACATTAGGTTCCATGATATATGTCTAATTTAGCTTTTAAATTCAATTCTTTCTATATTCGAGGTATTTTGGCACTAAAATTTGAATCTAATTTTGTAGGCTTTGAAGGATCATGGACCTAGATTGGATTGGATCAAGTTGAGCCAGAATTGGACTAGGATCAAGACGATCAAGCATTGGATCAATATGGGCTGTCCGATCAAGGAGCAAGTAGATCTTAGCCATCTGTGAACTTCTAACCAATCCGAGTTCAGGATAGGGCTAATCATGACCCCATATCAAGATCTAAAAGTTTGGACCAAATCAGAGTCCATTTGACCGTCGGATCAAGTGTGGGGAGTTTCAATCGTCCATTCAAAAGGGCAGAGAGATGTGAGCCATCCATTGCAGATCCGGTTGATCCCAGCTAAGGAGAGGCAGATCTGACTGTCGGATGGAGATTTGGAAACTTTGGTTCAGATCTGAGAAGATTTGACCGTCGGATGAGGCCGGAACGATCACAACCGTCGAAATTCAAATGGATTTGTTAAAATAGAATTCCCCTCTTCCAGCTTGGGTCGTCGCGTCTGCTTCGTTCTTCTGAGTTCTTCGTTAGTTCATCGCTTTTCTTCTTCGATCACCTTGCGCGGCCACTGCAGATCCGAGTACCTCTCCAGACTTCAATCAGAGGATCAATCTCTCGAGAGGTTAGCGATTCAATCACATCGCTGAAAGGTTCAGAGGTGAGGGTTTCGCCAAAGGGGCTACACTTCATTCAATCTACTCTTGATCGATCGTCGTCGTCAATTGGAGCCGTCAGAGTATTCAAAAGGGTTTTCTGATGAGTTCTAAGAGCTTCTGAACCACGAGCGCCATTCAATTCAGCAAAGAGGAGAAGATCAGGTTAAGTGTTCAACTACGCATTAAATCAACGCCAATCGTCCGCTGGGAGATCAGATTCTACCGATTCTTGAGCTAAGGGGTTCTTAGCTTGATTCTTGTGTGACGGCAAGAAGATGAACTGGTGAAGAACTCGATCTGAAGTTTAGATTTAGATTTTGAATTCATTTTTAATCGTTTATTTCTGTATCAGCTTACTTTCAGACACTGATCGGTCTGTCTGATCGATCAGGACATCATCTGATCAGTCTGTCGACCGATCATGCTTGCAACTGATTAGTCTCTCGACCGATCAGGTAGGTCATAGCTCATTGAATCCTGTTCTCATCTCGCAAGTTTGGTTCCAACGTAAAATTTCTGTAATTTAGCTTCATATTTCAAGATGTCTTGCCATTTAATCAGTTCTTGAAATTTTAGTTTCATAATATCCCATTGAATTGCTTAGTTTTCAATTAAGGATAAGTTTAGTCCCCTTGATTTTGTTTTAAATAGGTTAAGGGGTAACTCTTGCAATTTCCTAAGGCTTACCTTGCTTAGCTAAGTCATTTTGTTACTGCTATTTCATTCTTATTTACAAAACAAACCCCCATTCTAATCTGAAAACCCAAAACATTTGACGACAAAAACTTCAAGCTTGAATCAAACATCCTAAACTAGTCCTTGGAAAAATACGACTTGAGGCCCCTTTACTACATTTTATTTTGTGAGCTAGGGTTTTCAATCTATAAATATCTAAATTTGAGGCTCATTCGTGACACTTGTATTGGGCCACATCAAATTTTTGACGCCGTTGTCGGGGAACTAACTAGTTGAGTTTGTTTGATTTTATTTTGTGTTCTTATTTCCATATTTTGTCATCTATTTCACTTGTTTCATTTTTTCTATATACATTTGCTGCGATTTGTGTTTGTTGTATGACTAGGACTACAGGTGGTAATCTTGAGGAATTTGATCCTGAAATTGAGAGGACTTTCAGAGCAAGGAGAAACCAAATCAGAGTTTCAGAAGCTACTGAGATTATTTCTCTTCAGTCTATTTCTACTCATTCAGGCGATCCTATGACAGACCACCAGAAAACAATGAAAGAGCTTGCAGCACCTGATGATGCTTTCCAGTATTCATGTATTACCTACCCAGAGCTTATCGGTGATTTTGAGCTGAGATCAGGACTTATTCATTTATTGCTAAAGTTTCAAGGACAGTCTGGAGAGGATCCCAACAGTCACTTGCATGAATTTCACGTAGTCTGCTCCACCATGAAGCCTCGGAGGATTTTTGAAGAGGATATCATGTTGAGAGCATTTCCATTTTCTCTGACTAGAGAAGCTAAGGATTGGTTCTATTATTTGCCTACTGGGTATGTTTCTAGTTGGATTTCCATGAAGAAGGCATTTCTAGAGAAGTACTTCCCAGCCTCCAGAACAGCAATTATCAGAAAAAGTATTTGTGGTATTCAGCAAGTAGTGGAAGAGACTCTATATGATTAGATTTAACAAGCTTTGTTCGAGTTGCCCACAACATTAGATCAGTGAGCTGCTCGTTATTCAGTATTTCTTTGAGGGACTACTCCAGATGGATAGGATTATGATTGATGCTGCAACTGGAGGAGCCCTAGTGAACAAAACACCTGAACAGGCTTGGGAGTTAATTTCAAACATGGTGGAAAATTCACAATAATTTGGGAGTAGAGCTCTTTCCACTAGAGGGGTAAATGAGGTTCAGATGGTTTCAAATGAGCAAAAGGAGATCAAGAGTTCTTTAATGGAGCTTACCTCTTTGGTGAAGCAAATGACATTAAACAATGTAAGCCAAAATTAGAATTTTTCAGTACCTCCACCTTCAAATCAAGTAATGAGGTTGTGTAGCATTTGCTCAAGCCAAGAACATAACTCGAATTTGTGTCCTAATCTTCAACAAGATGAATCACTAGCGGCTTTGACTAGAGGACAATTTCAAGCAAAGAATAATCCCTATTCATCTACTTATAATTCGGGTTGGAGTGATCATCCAAATTTGAAGTATGAAAATTCTTTCTATCAACAAAACCCTTCACCACAGCCCCTACAAGAACCTCAACCGAATTTTCAAAATTTTCAGCCAAGTAATCAACCCTTTCAGTAATTTCAATAGCCCTTTCAAGGAAATCAGCAAGGTTTTCAAGGGAATCTGAATTTTCAGCAACCTTTTCAGTCTTCACAGCAAGGATATCAATCTTCACAGCAAGTATTTCAACTATACAATCAAAATTTCCAACCCTCAAGTCAACAATTTCAGCCTCCACAATTTCAGACCTCACCACAACAATTTCAACCTCAAAACCAGAATTTTCAGAGCTACAATTCTCAGCAATTTCAACCAAGTTCCCAGCTCAATTACCAACAATTTCAGCAGCCAATTTAACCCTTTAATCAGCCCCAACAACCCCATTTTCAAAGTTCACAGCAAGGTCAAAGTTTTCAGTAGCCCAACTCTTCATTTCAAGCCCAACCGAAGACCCATGCTAATCAAGGAGGCTATGGAGGATCTAGTGGGGTGAATGCTCAACAACAAAGGCTAGAAGAAATGATGCAATAAATTCTACAACAACAACAAATTTTGCAACAACAACAAGGGCAACAAAAGAATGATTCGACCTTACAAAACATTGAGAGACACATTGGACAATTGGCTAGTGGAATGAACCAAATGCAAGCCCAAGGATCAAGTCAACTACCTTCTCAAGCCACTCCCAATCCAAAGGGAAATGTTAGTGCCATCACTTTGAGGAGTGGGAAGGTTACTTCAAGTTCAAATGCTCCAAGGGCTGATTTTTCTGAAAACCGAACAACACCTATTTTTCCAGCTCAAAACAACCCTGAAAAGTCTTCTAAATTAGTTGGTTGCATTCCTAGTTCAAGCCTCCTTCTTTAATTGATCCTGTGATTTTGGTGGGAAATGAAGAAATCAGTGAGGGAAGTGGACCTACAGCAGCTACTTCATTTGGAATTCCAGCTCTAGTTTCAACTCCACAAGTTTCAGCTCAAGAGGAGGAATTAAGGGTTCCTTTGCCTTTTCCACAGCGCAAGACTCAAGCCAAAAAGCATTTAAAGGAAGAGAAGGCCAAGGAGTATAATGAGCTTGTGAAGTTATTCAGTAAGGTGGAGATAAATGTACCTTTGTTGACTATGATTAAGCAAATTTCCTAAGTATGCTAAATTTCTCAAAGATTTGTGTGTTCACAAGAAGAAATTGAAGGAGAATGAGTTGGTCAGCTTAGGGAAGAATGTCTCAGCACTTATCCATTCCATCCCTCAAAAATGTGAAGATCCAAGGGTTTTTACTGTGTCTTGTGAGATTGGGAGGACTCTCTTCCATGATGCTATGTTGGACATGGGAGCCTCTATTAATGTGATGCCCAGATCAGTTTTTCAAATGCTTGGTATTAATCCTCTGTAGCTTACAGGAGTGGTGATTCAGTTGGCAGACAGGAGTCAGACCCACCCAGCTGGTATTATTGAAGATATGTTAGTGAAGGTGAAGGAGCTGATTTTTCCTGTAGATTTCTACATCTTGAACATAGAGGGGGACTATCTAGGACATAGATCTCCACTCATTCTTGGGAGGCCATTTTTGAAGACTGCAAGGATAAAAATTGATGTATATGCAGACACACTTTCCATGGAAATAGGAGACACAGTAGTCCAATTCAGTATTTTTGACGCCATGAAGCTCCCCAGAGAGGATCACTCTATTATGAGTATTGGCATTCTAGAAGAGTTGGATGATGCAGATATATTTGCTAAGGGAGCTCCACTTGGTATTTCCAGAGGATATTTCAGTTCAGAGGAGGCTGAGGAGATATTTGCTATTGAGGAGGCTGATTTGGAGGGTATTTCAGATTCACTTTTAGCTGGAGAGAATTTTATAGGTGTAGGGGATTGCACTGAGCCCCAGGGATCACCTACTTTGATTGATATTTCAGAGGATTCAGAGGATAGGTGTGAGAGTGTATGAGATTGCACTGAGCCCAGGGATCACCCATACCTACTGAACAGCCCCAGATTGAGCTAAAGTCATTGCCAGATCATTTGAAATATGCTTATCTAGGAGAGGAGCAGAATTTTCCTATCATCATCGCCCAGAACTTAGATTCAGAGCAAGAAGACAAATTATTGCAAGTTCTGAGGCAGCACAAGGAAGCCATTGGGTGGACATTAGCGGATATACCTGGTATCAGCCCAGCCATTTGCATGCACAGGATATTTTTAGAGGAAAATGTCAAGCCAGTTAGGAAGCCACAGAGAAGACTAAATCCACTGATTTTGGATGTTGTAAAAAAAGAGGTGACTAAACTCTTACAGGCAGGTATCATATACCCTATTTCTGACAGCAAGTGCGTTAGTCCTATCCATGTGGTGCCTAAGAAATCAGGAGTAACAGTGGTGGAAAATGAAAGCAATGAGTTAGTGCCCACCAGAGTAAAGAATTCATGGAGAGTTTGTATTGGCTACAGGAAGCTAAACCAAGTCACAAGGAAAGTCCACTATCCCTTGCCTTTTATTGATCAGATGCTAGAGAGGTTGGCAGGGAAGTCTCATTACTATTTTTTAGATGGGTACTCAAGATATTTCTAGATTTGTATCGACCCGGAGGATCAGGAGAAGACCACCTTCACTTGTCCCTTCGGCACTTTTACTTATAGACGGATGCTATTCGGTCTTTATAACGCTCCAGGGACTTTCCAACTGTGTATGGTAAGTATTTTTGGTGAGTTATTAGAACACTGCATAGAGATTTTCATGGATAATTTTTCTGTATTTGGCACATCATTTGATTCTTGTTTAGAAAATTTGTCTAGGGTTTTACATAGATGCATTGAAACTAATCTTGTTCTTAATTTTGAAAAATGTCATTTTATGGTAGAGCATGGTATTGTCTTAGGTCATATAGTCTCTAGGAAAGGCATTGAAGTAGATCCTGTTAAAATTAGTGTTATATCTTCTTTATCTTACCACGTATGCGTACGGGATGTTCGAGCTTTTCTTGGCCATACAGGATTCTACAGGAGATTTATTAGAGACTTCAGTAAGATTGCTCGGCCCTTGACTAGACTTTTACAAAAAGATGTGGAATTTTATTTTAATGAAAAATGCAAAGAAGCTTTTCAAAGACTAAGGGAGACTCTTACTTCAGCTCCTATAATTAGACCCCTGATTGAAATTTACCTTTTGAACTAATGTGTGATGCATCTAATTTTGTTGTAGGAGTTGTACTTGCACAGAGGGTGGATGGAGCACCTCATGTTATCTGTTATGCTTCCAAGACCCTAGATGCTGCACAAGCCAACTACACCACTATCGAAAAAGAGCTTCTTGTTATTGTTTTTGCTTTAGACAGATTTAGATCATATTTGTTATGCTCACATGTTATTGTTTTTTTTATCATGCAGCTCTGAAGTACCTCTTGAAAACACCAGATTCTAAGCCCAGATTAATTAGATGGATGCTTCTACTCCAAGAGTTTGACTTGGAAATCAGAGATACGAGTGGCAAGAAAATTTGGTTGCAGACCATTTGAGCAGAATTGAGGGAGATGGACCCCCTACTACCATTGATGATGATTTTAGAGATGAGCACCTTCTTGTGATACATGGTGAGTTACCTTGGTATGCAGATCTAGTTAACTTTCTAGTAGCTCATGTTTTTCCTACACAATTTACAAAGACTCAAAAAGACAAACTTAAAAGTGATGCAAAATTCTATGTGTGGGATGACCCTTACTTATGGAAGTTTTGTAATGATCAAATAATTAGAAGATGCATACCTGATCATGAATTTTATTCAGTTCTTACATTTTGCCATTCATCAACCTGTGGAGGACATTTTGGACCACAGAGGACAGCTAGGAAGGTTTTAGAGTGTGGTTTATATTGGCCTACATTATTTCATGATGCATATCTATTTTATAAGAATTTTGATAGATGTCAGAGAACTGGGAACATAGGAGTTAGAAATGAAATGCCCCAACAGACTATGTTTTTTTGTGAGATATTTGATGTTTGGGGAATAGATTTTATGGGACCTTTTCCTGCATCTTGTGGATATTTGTATATTTTGCTTGCTGTTGATTATGTTTCTAAATGGGTGGAGGTCATTCCCTCCAGGACTGATGATTCTTGTGTTGTTGTTAGTTTTGTCAGGTCACATATTTTTTGTAGGTTTGGAATTCCAAGGGCTATCATAAGTGATCAAGGATCTCATTTTTGCAATAAACACATGAAGGCTCTACTTAGCAAGTATGGGGTTGTGCACAAAGTGTCTACTTCCTACTATCCCCAAACTAATGGGCAAGCCGAAATTTCAAATAGAGAAATCAAAGCAATTTTGGAGAAGACCGTTGGGCCTAATAGGAAAGATTGGAGTAAGAGACTCGATGATGCGTTATGGGCCTATCGAACGGCATACAAGACACCAATTGGAATGTCTCCCTACTGACTAGTTTATGGAAAAGCTTGTCATCTACCCGTGGAGATAGATCACAAAGCGTATTGTGCGGTGAAAGATTGTAACTTTGATGCTACTAAAGTGGGAGAAGAAAGGAAGCTTCAACCTCAAGAATTTGAGGAGATAAGACTAGAAGCATTTGAAAACTTAAGGATTTATAAGGAAAAGACTAAGATTTTTCATGACAAACATATAGTGAGGAAAGAGTTCCAAATTGGCGACAAGGTTCTATTGTACAAGTCAAGACTCAAATTGATTAAAGGAAAGTTGAGGTCTAGATGGGAAGATCCATTTCTTGTAACTAACATTTTTCCTTATGGTGTTGTTGAGATAAAGGATGAGGCTAATAATTTTGTTTGAAGAGTTAATAACCACCGGCTCAAGAAATACTTTGAAGAATTAAAGGAACTAGATGTGGATGGATTGGACATCAGAGAGGCTATCTACCCAACTTAAAGGGGAGTTTATCTTTCTTGTACTTTTATTTCATTGTATATATCATTTTTATGCTTTCTAAAAGTAATCTTTCTTTTATAATGAGTTTTTGTTAATAAATGCTTAGGTGGTGTAGGATAAATAAAGAATCATTGTAGATACTATTTTATTCTTTTTGGCACCTTACTTCTTGCATGATTAGGAATAAATATATCCCTCTAGGTTTTCTCTATATCATTTTAGAGCCTCTTGAAAACAAATTAAATTTGGTTGCTAAAACTTAGGATTTGAGCCAATGGATGAAAATTCTTGGATGCTTGAGTACTACTTAGTTATGGACTCTAGATTGATGATTTGAGACGAATTCTTTTTACCTAGTGAGGTCTTGGCCTTATTTTTGAGATACACACATGTGATTGTACTCTAGAACTTGCTTAGGTTATTTCAAAACTATTTCTATGATTGGACCACATTTATAGAGATGAATCATTTTGTTTCCTTTTTATATCAATCATTGCAATATTTCTTGTTGATACAGGCTTTATTCTTTTTCCTTCCCCTATTTCTCTTCTCATAACCATATTTCTCCATGGACTTAGTTTCTTTTGATGTTTCTTAATGTTACTTTGCCCGAGATGGACAAAAGATTATGTGTGGGGGAGGTGGCTAGAGCTTTGAAAAATTTTGGTAAGAAGTGATAATTTGAAATTGAATTATAATGGGAATCTGTTTTGATGGACTTTAAGAGGTGAAGAAGTATGAGGGATGCAACGCAAAAATAGAAAAAAAAAGAAAATGAAGTTTAGAATGAAGAAGTGTGCCAAGTTGATGGAGTGGTGTATCAAGAAGGAGTTGCAAAAATTAGTTAGTGAAGACTACATGTGGAACATCTAAGTTCTTGAATATAATTTGATGTTTCATGCTCCATGAGGCAAATTTCGAAGGGAATGAGAGCCTACATAAGAAGTTGAGATTGATGAATCAACTAGTGGTAGTTGAGTGCCAAGTTTTGTGATCACTGCTGAAAATTCTGATCAGTAATTCAAAGTGTAGCACGAACCCAAATCTGAACTTACTGTTTTGGACTCAATTTAAGTGGAGTAGCTGAACGATGCAGCTGCAGAAGTTGAAGCTGTGAAGTTTTTCCAAGTCTATCAAGCTCTTTCACTTAGGAATTGGATTGATGTTTGCCATCTGTCAAATGATGCTGTAAAATGAAGATGGTCTGGAAACCTGATACTGAAGAGGAGATGAGGAAGTTTAGCTAGCATTGTAAAGAATTGAAAAAAAAACATAGAAGCGTTAGCTGCAGGAAAAAAAGAGGCAAGCAGCTGAAAAACAGAAAAAGGAAGAGAAAAAAAAGAAGAAAAGAAGAAAAAAATAATAAACATGAAGTATCAGGAGATGAGATAGAATTCTGAATTTGAAGTCGTGAATAAGGAGTTAGTTGGATTCGAGATGAGTTATTGATTGAAAGAAGAGAAGTCTCGCCAGAAACAGTTTCAGAGTTTTACAGTTCTAGCTACTGATCAAACCTTGATCGGTTACCAATCTAATCAGGGAGGGGTCTGATCGGTCACTTTGATCGATCAGAAGGAGCTCAGTCCGATCCAATGCTGTCTAGAATGATCAGCGCAGTGAATGATCAGTCCAGACCGATCAAAAGAAGGCCAGACAGATAAGGAAGGGCCTGATCGATCTCTTCACCAATCAAAAAGAGTCTGATTGAGCCCTTGACCGATCAGTAGAGGCTGAAACACTGAATTTAGTGAAGTTCCTCAGTCCCTTCTCCACCACAACTCTGATTTCATTTCAAGGACCATCAAAGGGGCAAAATTCATTTAGATACGTTTTTGAGCATCCAAGTCTTCCATTTCCTTAACTTTTCCATTTTCTAAACCTCTATTTCATTTCTATTATTTCATATTTCTTTAACTTGTTTAAATAAGTTTTTGTAGGTGTGAATCCAAATCAAGAATGATGGTGGAGAGTAGAGCATAAGCAAGCTTATGGTAGTGCAAGAACCATGTTGTGTTTGAGTGAGCTCCACTTTCATCAAAAATGTAGAATTTAGGAAGAGAGTCACCCAAAACTTCCCTTGAAAGGATTTTTGTGAGTTTAGTTCATCTCAATGAGTCTTGAAGGATGAAGTATGCTAAGTTGTTGATTTAAGAACAAGAAACTAGTCCATTGAGCTTAGATTTTTGAGAATTGATAACCCTAGGTAATTTCCTTTCAATTGCTTCTATTAATGATTGAGAATAATCTAGGAGGCTACATGTTTAGTTAGCTTGTGCGAGACGCCCAAGAGCAAGTGTGGGGAGTTGATAACTACCATTTTGTTAATCATTTTAGGGTCTCAAATCTATGTTTTGATCTACTTTTATATGCTTAATCTTGTATTTACATTAGGTTCCATAATATATGTCTAATTTAGCTTTTGAATTCAATTATTTCTATATTCGAGGTATTTTGGCACTAAAATTTGAATCTAATTTTGTAGGCTTTGAAGGATCATGGACCTAGATTGGATTAGATCAACTTGAGCCAGAATTGGACTAAGATCAGGACGATCAAGCATTGGATCAATATGGGATGTCCGATCAAGGAGCAAGTAGATCTTAGCCATCTGTGAACTTCTGATCAATCCGAGTTTAGGATAGGGCTAATCATGACCCCAGATCAAGATCTGAAAGTTTGGACCAAATCAGAGTCTATTTGACCGTTGGATCAAGTGTGGGGGAGTTTCAACGGTCCATTTAAAAGGGCAGAGAGATGTGAGCCATCCATTGCAGATCTAGTTGATCCCAGCTGAGGAGAGGCAGATCTGACCATCGGATGGAGATCTGGACACTTTGGTTTAGATCTGAGAAAATCTGACCGTCGGATGAGGCCGGAACAATCACAGCCGTCGAAATTCAAATGGATTAGTTAAAATAGAATTCCCCTCTTCCAACTCGGGTCGTCGCGTCTGCTTCGTTCTTCGTTAGTTCATCGCTTTTCTTCTTCGATCTCCTTGCGCGACCACTGCAGATTCGAGTACTTCTCTAGACTTCAATAAGAGGATCGATCTCCCGAGAGGTTAGTGATTCAATCTTGTCGATTAAAGGTCCAGAGGTGAGGGTTTCGCCAAAGGGGCTACAGTTCATTCAATCTACTCCTGATCAATCATCGTCATCAATTGGAGCTGTCAGAGTATTCAGAAGGGTTTTCTGATGAGTTCTGAGAGCTTCTGAACCACGAGTGCCATTCAATTCAGCAAAGAGGAGAAGATCAGGTTAAGTGTTCAACTACGCATTGAATCGACGCCAATCATCCGCTGGGAGATCAGATTCTACCGATTCTCGAGCTAAGGGGTTCTTAGCTTAATTCTTGTGTGACGGCAAGAAGAAGACCAGGTGAAGAACTCGATCTGAAGTTTAGATTTAGATTTTGAATTCATTTCTGTAATCGTTTGTTTCTGTATCAGCTTACTTTCAGACACTGATCGGTCTATCTGACTGATCAGGACATCATCTGATCGGTCAGTCGACCAATCAGGCTTGCAACTGATCAGTCTCTCGACCGATCAGGCAGGTCATAGCTCATTGAATCCTATTCTCATCTCGCAAGTTTTGTTCCAAGTTAAACTTTCTGCAATTTAGCTTCATATTTCATGCTGTCTTGCCATTTAATCAGTTCTTGAATTTTTAGTTTCAGAATATCCAATTGAATTGCTTAGTTTTCGGTTAGGGATAAGTTTAGTCCCCTTGATTTAGTTTTAAATAGGTTAAGGGGTAACTCTTGCAATTTCCTAAGGCTTACCTTGCTTAGCTAAGTCATTTTGTTACTGCTATTTCATTCTAATTTGCAAAACAAACCCCCATTCTAATCTGAAAACCCAAAACATTTGACAACAAAAACTTCAAGCTTGAATCAAACATCCTAAACTAGTCCTTAGAAAAATACGACTTGAGGCTCCTTTAGTACATTTTATTTTGTGAGCTAGGGTTTTCAATCTATAAATATCTAAATTTGAGGCTCATTCGTGACACTTGTATTGGGCCACATCAATGCGTACACAAGCCTCTAACTTGCCTCCATGTCATCCTTCACGCATGCCTCGAAGTCCGCATCTCTCGGCTTATCGTCTCTTCCCATGGTCTCTTGGATGTATACACAAGTCTCCAGCTTGCCTCCATGCCACCCTTCACCTGAAGACATCAACCAAGTCCATGTGTACCTGCAACCCTGAACACTCACATACACATATTAGTCCAACAACAAACTCTAACTTAACTATATTAACCACACATCAAAACCCATGATCCTCCAGATCATATTAGGGTCGATTGCCCCAACAATCTCCCCGTTGTTGATGTGTGGCAATATGTTATGTTAGGTAAACAAAAACAACAATAGCAATAGCAATTGAAAATTAAAACATAACAAACAAGAGACAACCTCCCCCTTAATCTATGCTTTCTCCCAATTTTCAATCCTCATTGCAACACCAACTTATGTTCTACCCAACTTAACATCATAAGACCAAGTTAAGTTCTACCCAACTTAACATCACTCACAACACCAAGTTAAGTTCTCCCAACTTAACACCAAGTTTCCTTACGTCAAGTTAAACTAACATAACACACAAGTTCTCCCCCTTTGACACCATCAAAAAATTGCCCCCAAGCAACCCTACCCCTGGTGCCACAAAAGAACTCAAACTATTTCTGAAAAACCTTTGAGAAATCAACATTCAAAACTACCAGTCGACTGCCCTCTGTAATTCGCAACACATGCATAGACTATTGGGTTCTCCTGGAGACATAACCACAAACGCAGCGGAAACAAGAACCCTCGAGCGATCCATGCGAAAGAAAACTCTTATGAAGTTCATCTATCTAATAGATCTATCTACAGTGTATACCTTTGGAGCATGCCCTTACGTTATCCTGCTCGTCCAAGTGACGCCGGATCTCTTGCACGTTCAAGGCTCCGTGCCTCTATGCGTATCTACACAGACACGATCTCTCAACTTCGGGAAGAACTACCTTAGTTGTGCTAGCAACTTGAGGTAGTTCATAAGACCAACAAGAACCCCAAAGGGGTTTCGGCCAAGAGGGAGAAGAGGAAGAAGAGAGGAAGGGAAGAAGGGAAAGCCCGCATTTAAAATGGCTAGCCCCTCTTTTATACTCATCCTATGAATATGAAGAGGCTTTTGTCACTTTGGCTTCCCTTCATTAAAGCCAATAAAGATCACATCTTTTCATGTGAGTCTTCACCTTCTCTTTATCCAATGAAGAGAGACTCTTCTCTCTCCTTCATTAAACACTTTAATGAATTTCTCCTGTAATTCCGATCGGGCCTCTCGGGCTTTAATGTGCCAATTCAGAATTGGCCTCTCGGTCTGAATTGGCACATGTTATGTGTCGTTTTTGGGTTTCAAATAAGTAATGAAATTTGGTTTTTAATTGAAAATGAAAATGAAATGAAAAATAAAAAAAAAAAGTGAACAAAGGAGCCAAACAAAGAAATGGCACTTAGAATTCAACTAATGGTACCCTAAATAAAGCACTTACAAAGTTTTTATGGCAACTGTTTTCTGATTTCAAACACAAAAATGGAATGCTAAACAAGAAAGTAAAAGCAAGGATGGGAGTTTTCGAAAATCAATAGGCTGAACTCAATTAAAAGCATGCGAGATTAGGACTCAACCAAGCAATTTAAACTCAACTAGCTAAAGTATTTTGGAACCCAACCGATGCCTACAAGATTAGGATATGAGTGAGTGCAAGTTTATTGACTTCAAACACAAACTTATGTCATAAAACCCAGTTAAATGCAGATTTCAAAACTGCAATTCAATTGGCACGCAAGGAGAAATTCCTTGTGCCAAAAAAAAACCATTACCAACTTTATTAAATGAGTAGACTTTCGGCTCAACTGTTCCAGCTGAGTGATTCACTTGGAAATCATTGATATGAAGAAGGAACTATGCGAAACTAAGGTAAGGCATTGAGATTGAAATCAGAACATTGAAAAGAAAAACTCAAATTCAGAAACAGTTTTGGGTTTTAAGGAATGAGATGGCACGCAACTAGAAATTTATGCCCAGAATTTTAAGCAAATGCTATTCTAAACCAAACAAACTATCTATCTACTACTAGAGCAGTAATTAACAGCTAAGAAACTCAGAAATTCGAAACAAGTGCAGAAACCAAAGGAAAGAAAAACAAAACTGAATTAAACTTGGCACACAACACTTGAAAATGGCACGCTAGCAAATTAAACTAAAATGAACTGAAATTTGATCTTGTCGATTGCTAAACAAGTCCCTAAATTACTCTACTTGCAGAATTGAAGCTAAATTACAGCTAACAACTCAAGAATCGAAAAATTCAGTAACTAAACAGAAATTCAGAACAGAACAGTGCAAACATTGAAAATTAAGCTACAAAACATGAAAATTAAGGGCCTAAACTACTCCTCAACTCCTTCCTCAGCTCAAGAAATTCTTGGTCGTCAATCAAGAACCGGCTTCGAACCCCTAGGCTCAGCAAATCGATGGACAATCGATTCTGAAGTTGTTTCTGAACAGAATCTGTGCTTGATGGAATTTTCCATCCGATTCACTCCATCTCGATTGGAGAAGCTGCGATGATGATGTGGGAAACTTCTGAGCTCACCTGAGAACCCCTACAAGTGGTTCAGAAGCTTTAAAATGGATTGTGGTCGAGAAGAAGATGATCGGACTGAGAACTTCCGGAACCCCCAAGAAATCCTCTGTTCCAGC
The DNA here is from genome assembly GCA_024364735.1 of Boesenbergia rotunda. Taxonomy (NCBI): domain Eukaryota; kingdom Viridiplantae; phylum Streptophyta; class Magnoliopsida; order Zingiberales; family Zingiberaceae; genus Boesenbergia; species Boesenbergia rotunda. Next base: position 68,877 of record JAGFNQ010003856.1, read on the forward strand.
GCAAATGAGCAGAATTCTTCAGTCACCAATCGCCAAAGACTTGATTCTCGATCTGAGAATGAAGATGAGGTGGTCACGCCTTCATGGAAACAAAAATTTTCAAAAACGATGAAGAAACGAGGAAGAACGGCGAAGAACAGTGGAGCTAGGCTGAAGACGCGACAAGGGCTGAAGCAGGGAAATTTTTCCTTAAGTAATCAGAAAATGGACGGCCCAGATTAATTTGAGAGAATCCAATGGCTGATCTTGTTCTGATTTTAGCCAAACTTTGATGATGATGATCTGGGGTCAGGATCTGCCTCGTGGTAGCTCGGATCCTCCAGATGTGCCACGGATGGTCCAGATCAACTTAGTCTTTGAATGGACGCTCTAGAGCCCTCCTTGCTTGATCCAACGGTTGATTGAGCTCTGATTGGGATGAAACCTTCAGATCTTGATCATAGAGCTTGATCAACCCTAAACCTAGCTCGGATTGCTTCAGATCGTCCCGGATGGCTCAGATCTAGCCGTTCTTGAATCGGACGGCCCGGATTAATCGTCGGCTTGATAATTTGATCCGGTTCACTTCCGACTCAAGTTTGACCCCATATGCTCTAGGTCCAGGAACCTTTGATGCCTACAAAAAATAAATCAAGAATTTAGTGGCCAATTAACTCAAATATGTGTAATTTTGCATTTAAGTCCAAAATATGAATAAGTTCTAAAACCTAGGCAATTTCACAATTTTGGCAATAAAAACATAGATCAAACAGGGATTTAAGCCACTCAAATGATCAATAAAATGGAATCTATCACATATCATCTCGAGCATCGCATCCTGCTAGCTCCGGAACCCCTGATAGTACTGGGAGATGCCATGAACCTCCTCCTGAATGGTCTACTGGAAGCCCAAATGCTGCTGCTGAAAACTGTGGCGGTCCTCCCGGAGGCCATGAACCTCCGACCGAAGCTGGGAGAACTCCTCTCGTGTAACCCTATCAGTAGACTCCTCATCTGAACTGGAGGACTTAGGACGCTGCCTCCACATGATCTCCCCCTGTCTGCACTCTATCCCTGCCAAGGACAATTGGCATGTGCCAATCTAATCATAGTCCTTTGACAGGTGACAGACCTGACCTCTAGATGTGCGTATACCTCTAGACTGGAAAAACTTGGTCAGGACATGGCAAAATGGCATATATATCTTCCCATTGACACTTTGGGAAAAATGACAGATCGATGTAAACACATGCAGGGAGATGTCTATGTCTAGCCTCATCTCTAATACATACATCATCACCAAGTGCGGTAGTCGAATCCTTGCCCGCCCCTTGGTGACAATGGGTAGTATGCATTCTATGACAATCTTGTACAAAACATGACTAAATGGACTCATATTTTTAGCATCAAAAATGCGCTGTGAAATATTACGATGTCGTCCAAAATTGTACATGTGGATCTGATCAATGGTGACATCATGAAAAGAGAGGCTCATCTGTTGGTGCATGCAGCACCTAAGTCAAACCTGGGTTTTGATAATGGCAAAGGGTTCAGAAGTTAAGATGTTATTGTTGTCTAACTTGTTCACTGAGTGTGCAGGAAGAAGTCCTAGGTGCACTAGGCAAGAAGTCCTGGCAAAGGGCTGGGCAAAGAAGTCCTAGTCAAGGACTGGGCAAAAAGACCTGACCGGAAGTTGGGTAAAGAAGTCATGGTCGAGGACTAGGCAAGAAGTCCTGGCATGAGGCTGGGCACCGAAGACCTGACCGGAAGTTGGGCACGAAGACCTGGTCAGGTGGATTGGGCAACAGTCCAATCGGAGGAGCCGGTTGACAAAAGGTAAACTCTCCTGAGAGGAGTAGGTGAGGACGCGTTCTCCGTCGAGGGAAGAGTAGGCGTCGGTTCAACCTAGGGTTCTACGGCTATAAATATTGACTAATACTCTTGCTTTGTTTGTTTTGGAACTAACCTTGGTTGCAGGGACCGAAGGAGTGTGTTTCTGCAGCTCAGAACGCCCCAAAGAAAAGGGGTAGGTGACTGGGCTAGGCGCCCGGGAGGTCCCTGGCACCCAAGGTCAAGGCCAAAACAGCAAGGAAGCAAGACCGCTTCGAAACCACACTGGGCTAGGCGCCTGGGAGGTCTCGGGCACCCAAGGTCAAAGCCAAAAAAGCCATCGAAGCAAATCTGCCACGAAGCCATTGGACCAGGTCAACCTAGGTGCCCAAGAGGTCCCGAGCACCCCAGTCAGACCAAGGGCCGAATCAAAGGGGATAAGCGCTGATCGAGCTACGGATGGAGGTTCTCGCAGCTGAAGGCACGTGTCAGGCGCCCCCAGGAGCACTATAAAAGGGTGCTCGACCCCAAGGCTTCAACATCACTTCTTTCTAATGCTCCAAAGCTTTTCGTTCAAGCGCTACGCCCCGGCAAACTCCGACTTCGAGATCCCAGTGCCGACGACGACCCTCTGCTCAGAAATACGATCCACATCGGGCGTCGGTAACGAAATGTGTAGTAATTTCAGTTTCCTGATATAATATTGTACTTATCTTGTAAATCTCTTTGCGCAATTATAGTATTGCCCAATGTAAATGGTCAAGGACCGTGGGCCTTGGAGTAGGAGCTGACCGCGACTCCGAACCAAGTAAAAATCTACTTGTGTTCCTGTGTGATTGATTTATTTCCGCTGCGTATTTAATCTTTCCTTAATCCGAAAAGTTTTAACGATATTCACCCCCCCTCTATCGTTTATCTCGATCCAACAAGTGGTATCAGAGCGGGTGGCTCAAATTTGGTGCAACCACCAATTTGAAGGTTTTTTTCGGATTTTACGAAATTTTTAATTTCTTTTTCTGTCGAATTTTTCTTGTTGATTGAGGTTGGTGCAACACCACTCGATTGTTTTTTTCTTAATTATCTTATTCCCGCACAACTAATCCAAGACCAAGTCTTGGGACAGAATTTCTTTTTTTGTTGTTGTTATTTCAGAAATCTTAAATGGCCATGCAAGAGGGTTTCAGCATAGCCAGACCACCACTCTTCAGTGGAGAATACTTCTCCTACTGGAAGAGTTAGATCGAGGTCCACCTGAAATCTCAGGTGGATATGTGGATTATTATCCAATGTGGCTTGGAAATTTCCAAGAATGCTGAAGGAGTGACACAACATTACACTGAATGGGACGCCTCGCTGAAGAAGAAGATCGAGGCTGATGCAATGGTAACCCAGACACTCCAATGCGGATTAACCAAAGAAGAACTGAACCGGGTGGGACCCTTCAACAGTGCTAAGGAACTCTGGAGTAAGCTGATCGAGTTGCACGAAGGTTCCTCCGACACTAGAATCAGCAAAAGGGACCTACTGTTGAACAAATTGTACACAATCAAAATGAATGTAGGCGAGTCAGCAACCCAACTCCACGCCAGGATCCAGGAGCTGATGAATGGTCTACACACAATCGGTCACAAGATAGAAAATCGTGACCTTATTAGGTATACCCTAAACGCCTTCCCAAGAAATACTTTGTGGGCATCTATGGTAGATGCTTACAAAGTTTCTAGGGACCTTTCTAAAATTAAATTAGACGAATTATTTTCAGAATTAGAACTACATGAGTAGACTAATTGCACTTTAGCCGAGAAAGGGATTGCTTTTCTTGCAGGAAAACCCCAAGGAAAGGTAGCCAAGAAAAAGCTTCAACCTGCACCCGAGTCTGACTCAGACTTAGACTCAGAAGACAGCAAAGGGGATCGACCCAAGCTGGTTCGGCTAGCCCGGGACTACTACAAGGAGCTGAAGCATCAGACCAACAGTAGAAAAGCCAACCAAGAGAAGGAAGATCTAGCTGAACCCTCAACGTCTAAGGCCAAATCAAGCGTGACCTGCTACGAATTCAACAAGAAGGGACACTACAAATCGGAGTGCCCTAATATAAAAGAAGCCAAGAAGACAAGAAGGAAGAAGGCCTTCAAGCCACGCGGGACGAGTCTTCCTCCGATGAAGAAGAAGAGGCCCCACAATCGAACCTGCTCGCCTTGACTGCTTCGGAAGACATCGACACCGGATCAGAATCGGAGCCGGACGACGGAAGGCTCACAATTTCGGAGGACGGCAAAATAACTGTATGTGGTTATTCTAAAGTTGAATTAGAAGAGTTAATTGCTTACCTATCTAGTAACTTGGTGAAAGCCAAAATCAGAGTCGAGTCCCTCCTACAGGAAGTAAAACTCCTGAAAGAGGGAGCTGACTCTAGATCTTTGACTGAGAAGGTTCAAGAAGGAACCTCTACTCAAGTTGAAAAGCTTGAGAAAGAGAACTCCTCCTTGAAAACTCAAGTCAAGGACCTTAGAGCAGCTTTAAAACGATTTACTTCGGGTTCCAAGGGTCTTGACATGATCATTGGAAAATAGAAGTCTGTTCTAAATCGATCCGGGTTAGGGTATCGAACCAAGTCTAGACAAAGGCCATACTATGCTGTATTGAACCAATCTAGGCTCAAAGTTCAGGCATGGGTACCCAAACTTTGCCTGAACAACCAAGCTGGACCAAACTAGTATTGGATCCCCAAGGACAAGATTCATATCTTACCTAATCATTACCATGGCTTTAGTCCAGGGGGAGCGAACTTAAAAATAATTTTTATAGTTAGATAAATTCTTTTCTTATTTTAAAAATTACATGCTCGCCAGTTTATTTATTTTCAGTAAATTATCATGCTTAGACCAAGGACTAGTTAGATTAAGGACTAAAACGATTAACTGAAATTTGAACAACATAGTATTGGGTGAAGGTGAGATGATAGTACGTTAGGGAAGCCATTTTGGCGGAACTAGCCGAAGCTACCGATCCAAGACCCAAACTAGTTAGACCCAAATCTTTCAAGGGGTAACTTGAAGATGGATTTTCAATAAAAGGCTTTGTCAAGGAAAAGGTTGATGATCCAATAAGGCTACGGCCAAAGAAGGCCTAGTGCCTCGCCAAGACATGGAAGTCGATTATTGAAAACCAAATTCATTTTACTATTGTCAGTTTGAATCTAACACAGATTTCAATTAATCTTAGATTCAACCATATTTTAAAAAAATAAATTTAAAGCATAATTAATTGGTTTTTCAAAATTAATTTAACTTTTCAAAATTAATCATGTTTTTCAATATAAAATCTTTACTTCTATTAAAACATGTCTCACAAAACCCATAAGGTTAACGTGATTGATAACTATAGATTGGGTGAGACAGACTAGGATGTGAAAATCAATTTAAGCTATCCTTAATTCTAATTGGATCCAAATCAACAAATTCTTTATGTGTAGGAACATAAAGATTTGGACCAATGGATGTTGGATAGCCGATGCTCCAGACACATGACTGGAGACAAATTGAAATTCACCAAACTCAAGTTCAAGAACCTAGGCTCAGTAGCATTTGACAGTAATGCTACACTCAAAGTCATTGGGTCAGGTAACATTGAACTCAAATATGATTTTGTGATTAAAAAGGTACTCTTGGTTGAGAACCTTATATTTAACTTGCTTAGTATAAGTCAATTATGTGGTATTGGCTATGTAGTTACCTTTAACAACTCTGACTGCCTGATTAGAAATTTGCAAGACTCAGAAGTCATGCTTAAGGGCACTAGGAAAAATAATGTTTACACTATAAACCTACCCTTAATACCTAAATGCTTCTTAACTCAGTTAGAAGAATCAAACCTCTGGCATAGGAGATTAGGTTACACTAATCTAAGATTAATTTCAAAAATTACCCAACTTGGTCTAATTAAAGGAATACCAAAAATTAAGAACCATGAAAATATGATATGTGAATCATGCAACCAAGGTAAACAAACCAGGTCTAATCACAAACAAATTCAATCAGACCTAACTCAAACCACACTTGAGCTCCTGCACCTTGACCTATTTGATTCACATGGAGCCAAGTCACTAAGCGGAAACCGGTACTGCTTAGTAATTATCGATGATTACTCTAGGTTTACTTGGGTTTGGTTCCTAAAGACTAAGGATGAAACCCTAAACCTGTTTATTGATTTTTGTAAGATAATTGAAAATCAAAATGATACCAAAATCAAAAGACTTAGGAGTGATCACGGGGGAGAGTTTGAGAATCAAAGGTTTGAGGAATTTTGTAGAATAAACGGGTATATACACGAATTTTCGTGTCCTAGAACCCCTCAGCAAAATGGGATATATAGTAGAACGGGAAAATAGAACCCTACATGAAGCCGCTAGGACTATGCTTAGTGAATTCAATCTAGCTAACCAATTTTGGACAGAAGCAATTAGTACAGCTTGCTATATCCAAAATATGGTCCTAATTAACAAACGACATAATAAAACTCCCTATGAATTATATTACCATAGACTTCCAAACCTACATTACCTAAGGGTCTTTGGATGCAAAGTCCATATTCTAAACACCAAGGACTACCTAGGTAAATTTTAGTCTAAGTCAACCCCAGGGGTCATCTTAGGATATTCAACAACAAGTAGGGCCTATAGGGTCTACAATAAACAAACTAACAAAATTGAAGAAACAACAAATCTAATATTTGATGAGGAAACTAATTCAAAATCTAATAATCCAGATCTAAATCCATCAAATATTGATCATGAAGGTAATGAACAAATTATTGAACCATCAATTGAACCACTAGTTGAACCTCTAAATGAACTAACTATTGAACCAACTACTGAGTCAATTGAACCCAGCCCAAGTAGTTGAACCAAATACTAAACCAAACCGTCTAGCCGGACCTGAGGCTGAACCGAGTTCTAGAAGAACCAAGAAACCCAACTCAGTCACCCAACTGATCAAATTGTGGGTGATCCAACCTTAGGAGTCAGAACTAGGTCTTCCTATAGAAATCTTAGTCAGATTGCACTGATTTCAAAATTGATCCTAAGACTATAGAGGAAGCCTTACCTGATCCTGATTGGATCATAGCAATGCAAGAGGAGTTAGCCCAATTTGAAAGGAACCAAGTCTAGGAACTAGTACCTAAACCTGAGGGTAAATCCATTATTAATACTAAGTGGGTGTTTAGGAATAAGCTAAATGACCAAGGGGAAATAGTTAGAAATAAAGCCCGCTTAGTAGCTAAAGGGTTCAGTCAAGTCGAAGGGATAGACTATGACGAACCCTATGCCCTAGTAGCCAGACATGAGTCTATTAGAATGTTGCTAGCCTTTGCATCCCATAAAGGATTTAAACTCTACCAAATGGATGTAAAGTCAGCTTTTCTGAATGAGGTTATTAGAGAAGAAGTCTATGTAGGATAACCCCCCAATTTTGAGGACTTAGAAAAACCTGACCACGTTTACAAACACAATAAGGCACTGTATAGACTAAAACAAGCACCTAGGGCATGGTATGAACACCTATCAACCTACCTCATTTCTAAGGGATTTAACCAAGGATAAATTGACTCAACTCTTTTTGTTAAAACCTTAGAAAAAGACATCTTTATTGCCCAAATCTATGTTGACGATATAATTTTTGGATCCACCAACTCAAATTTCTTAAAAGAATTTGTAAAAATAATGGAAAACGAATTCGAAATGAGCTTAGTTGATGAGCTCAACTTCTTTCTGATGGATTGATTTAGGCGTGCAGAGGGGGGGGGTGAATGCACTTTTTCGGATCTCTACAAAGTTGTTAGCGCAGCGGAAATAATATGTAAAAGAAACAGAAGCAATGCTAACACTTATCAGTTACTTGGTATCCACCCAGATGGGTGACTAGTCCAAGGATCCACGCCGCGAGCACCACTTTTCACTATCGAAAAGTCTCCTTGAGGTGGAGAAACCTTTACAGCAAGATCTTCCTCTTTACAGATGCAGAAATACAATAGAGGAAGCAAGAAACACTCTACAATTTGGCAGCACTTCGTTACTGTACGGAACCGTACCGTACACGTACAAAACGTGCTCCTTTTATAGGTGAACAGGACAGATTTGCAATCTGTCCAGCCCGCACCAGTCGACTGCCCCTGGGGCAGTCGACTGGCCTAGCATTAATTGCTAGCCAACGGCTAGTTTCGGGGGTATACCAGTCGACTGCCCAGCGGCCAGTCGACTGGTCCGACGCTGCAAACTTTCTGTGAGTTTTGGCAGTCGACTGCCTCTGGGCCAGTCGACTGCCCTGCCTCACAGCTCAGCTCCAGCCACTCCGGACCTTCTCCTTCGCGTGTGCCTTCAGATCTGCTCCCTTGGTTCGCCCCTTAAAGTCCTCTTCATCTGGCTATCGTCCCTCAGATGCGCACGCAAGCCTTCCCTTGGCTTGCCTCCATGCCACCCTTCACGTGTGCCCTTGAAGTCCACTTCCCCCCTTGCCCTTGGAGCTCTCCTCCCTCGGCTCTCGTCCCTTGGATATGTCCACCATGTGTGATTCTCCATGTCCTGCAAACTCAATCACACATATCAAATACAACATAATACTCTAACTTTGAACATATTCGCCCACACATCAAAACCATGATCTTCTAATCATTTAAGGGCCGATTGCCTCAACAATCTCCCCCTTTTTGATGTGTGGCAATATGTTTAAGTTAGAGATAAACAACAATCACAATAGCAATAGCAACATATAGCAATTGAAACATCATGAGACATAGTAACCCTAAGAGGTAACCTCCCCCTTAACCTATGTCTCCCCCCATTTTCAATTCTAGTCACAATCCAAATTAGGTTTCCACTTAATAACAGCAATATGTTAAAAAATATAAGACATATCAGAACCTAAGAGGTACCTCCCCCTTAATCTATGTCTTCTCCCAAATTTTAACCTTTCAAAGTCTAGGTTGGACAAAATACCTAAAATCATCCATTTTAAGTCAAAATTCTAACTTAAACCATCCATTCTCCCCCTTTGACACCATCAAAATGATTGCCTCAAGCAACCAAAACCCATGGCATCAAATGAAAGAATTTTTAATTTCTTAAATTTCTCACAGTGGCTGAAAACCTGCGTGCCAGTCGACTGGCCATGGAGCAGTCGACTGATACGCCATCAGTTTGATATTTCAGCTTTTCTGTCGAATTTCAGAAACTCCCAGAAAATTCCAGAATATTCCAAAAAATATAAAATTTTACATACATGTTTGAAATATTATACTCTATCAAAGAAAAATATTAAACCATATAACATTTCAAACATGCATGACTTTTGACAAAAATCCAAAATCTTTGAAAAGCACTATATTTTGTATCAAACATTGAAACCAATTTTGCAATTATATGAATTCTAAAAGCATGGCAAAGTATGTAAGACATAAAATGGTTTTTAAAAGTTTAAAATGTCCAACTATGATCTTTGGGCAAAGTGTCCATTGATTAAACACTTGCCTTCCCCATAGTTGGTCTAGTTTTCATATTTTGATACTCTCAATGGTTCAACAATGTGCCACAAGCACAAGTGAGCCAAATGTATCACCCTAATGGATCAAGCACCCTTATTCAAAGCTAATGTCTCCAAGTTCATCCTATACTTCTACAAAACACATTCAAGCCCTCTTCTTAAGGATGTGAACTCCGATTCCGGAAGAGGCTTGGTAAAGATATTGGCTAGGTTCGACTTGGATTCAACAAAGTGTAGTTCTATGTCTCCCCTTGCCACATGGTCTCTAATGAAGTGATGTTTCACTTCAATGTGTTTTGTTCTAGAATGGTGAATCGGATTTTTAGTTAGGTTGATTGTACTTACATTATCACACAAGACTTTGACCTTGGTGTAATGTAGTTCATAATCCTCTAAGGTGTGCATGATCCAAAGAGTTGGGAAACACGCCCACCCATTGCCACATATTCCGTTTCCGTTGTAGATAGGGCAACGCATGGTTGTTTCCTACTACTCCAACTAACTAAGGAAGACCCAAGGAATTGACACCCTCCACTTGTACTCTTCCTATCTAGCTTACACCCCGCATAGTCCGAGTCGGTGTATCCAAATATATCAACACTAGGGGTTCTAGGATACCAAAGTCCGACATTGAGGGTCCCTTTCACATACCTTAAGATCCTCTTGACTACAACCAAATGGGACTCTTTTGCACAAGATTGGTATCTTGCACATATACCTACCGTAAAAAGTATGTCGGGTCTACTAGCGGTTAAGTATAGGTGGTACCAATCATGCTCCTATACTGTTTAGAGTCTACCATTTTCCCTTCACTGTCACTATCTATTTTCACATTGGTTCCTATGGGTGTAGATGCTACCTTAGCATTTTCTAAACCAAATTTCTTTAACATCTCCTTAGCATATTTGGTTTGAAAGACATGTGTACCTTCATTAGTTTGCTTAACCTGACGACCTAAGAAAAAGGTTAACTCTCCTACAAGACTCATCTCAAATTCATCTTCCATACACTTGATGAATTCTTATAGGAAGTCATTATTTGTTGACCCAAAAATGATATCATCCACATAGACTTGGGCAACAAATATCTCCTTGTCCTTAGTTTTTAGGAACAATGTAGGGTCAATTGTTCCTCTCCTAAACCCCTTAGACACTAGAAATGAAGAAAGCCTTTCATACCAAGCCCGGGGAGCTTGTTTCAATCCATATAAGGCTTTTCTTAGTTTGAACACGTGTCTTGGAAAGTTAGGGTCCTCAAACCTAGGGGGTTGTTCTACATAAACCTCTTCCTTAATGATCCCATTAAGGAATGCCGACTTCACATCAATTTGGTGGAGTGTGAAACCCATATGAGCGGCATAGGCTAGTAGAATTCTAATTGACTCTAACCTAGCTACGGGGGCATAAGTCTCATCATAGTCTAGTCCCTCAACTTGGTTAAACCCCCTAGCTACCAATCTAGCCTTGTTCCTAGTGATTTTACCTTGGTCATCTAGTTTGTTCCTAAACACCCATCTAGTGGTTACAATAGTACAATCATTGGGCCTAGGAACCAACTCCCAAACTTCACTCCTCTCAAATTGATTTAGCTCTTCTTGCATGGCTAAAACCCAATCAATATCTCCCAATGCTTCATCAATGGACTTAGGTTTTAATTGGGAGATTAGAGCTATTTGACTAGTTTGGTCCCTAAAATAGGACCTAGTCCTTACACCTTAAGTGACATCACCCACAATTTGGTCAATAGGGTGATCATGGTGATGTCTCAAGGGTCGAGAGGTTGTAGGTTCATTTGCTCCTTCATCCTCATCCTCTATGGTACTTCTTCCTCCAACTTGATCATTGCCCTCTAAATGTAGGTCTTGAATTCTTTGGGCAAGGGGTTGGACCTCTTTTATATCCTTATCAATTGAGGCCTTCCTAGGGTAGGTACTACTTGTTTCATCAAATTTAACATTCGAGGACTCCTCAATCACCTTTGTCCTTTTGTTATACACTCTATAACCTCTACTATTTGATGAGTACCCTACTAGAATCCCTTCATCGACTTTTGACTCAAATTTCCTTAGGTCATCTTTGGTATTTAAGATGTAGACTTTACATCCAAAGACTCTAAAATAATGGACTTGTGGTACCCTTCCATTCCACAGTTCAAAGGGTGTTTTTCCTAAAAATCTATGTACCAACACCTGATTTTGGATATAGCAAGCGGTGTTAACTGCTTCGGCCCAAAAATAGTTAGAAAGGGAATATGCATTAAGCATAGTCCTAGCAGCTTCTTGTAGGGCTCGGTTTCTTCTCTCAACTACCCCATTTTTGTTGAGGAGTCCTTGGGCATGAAAACTCATGCTTGTACCCATTTTCAACACAAAATTGTGTGAAACTAGCGTTTTGGAACTCCCCACCATGGTCACTCCTAATTCGGTTTATTTTGATGTTCTTTTCATTTTCTACCCTTTTACTAAATCCTATGAAGATCTCTAGGGTATCATCCTTATGTTTCAAGAAATAGACCCATGTAAACCTAGAAAAGTCATCTACTATTACTAGGCAATACTTACTTCCTACAAGTGAGGGGGTACTATGGCAATCAAACAAGTCTATATGCAAAAGTTCTAAAGGTAAGGACGAGGTGATTAGAGTTTTACCTTTGTGTGATGCTTTTGATTGCTTACCTTCTTGCATGCATACAC
>JAGFNQ010003856.1:82912-176768 GCA_024364735.1 Boesenbergia rotunda
ACCTCAAGCAACCAAAACCCATGGCATCAAATGAAAGAATTTTAATTTCTAAATTTCTCACAGTGGCTGAAAACCTGCGTGCCAGTCGACTGGCCATGGAGCAGTCGACTGATACGCCATCAGTCTGATATTTCAGCTTTTCTGTCGAATTTCAGAAACTCCCAGAAAATTCCAGAATATTCCAAAAAATATAAAATTTTACATACATGTTTGAAATATTATACTCTATCTAAGAAAAATATTAAACCATATAACATTTCAAACATGCATGACTTTTGACAAAAATCCAAAATCTTTGAAAAGCACTATATTTTGTATCAAACATTGAAACCAATTTTGCAATTATATGAATTCTAAAAGCATGGCAAAGTATGTAAGACATAAAATGGTTTTTAAAAGTTTAAAATGTCCAACTATGATCTTTGGGCAAAGTGTCCATTGATTAAACACTTGCCTTCCCCATAGTTGGTCTAGTTTTCATATTTTGATACTCTCAATGGTTCAACAATGTGCCACAAGCACAAGTGAGCCAAATGTATCACCCTAATGGATCAAGCACCCTTATTCAAAGCTAATGTCTCCAAGTTCATCCTATACTTCTACAAAACACATTCCAAGCCCTCTTCTTAAGGATGTGAACTCCGATTCCGGAAGAGGCTTGGTAAAGATATTGGCTAGGTTCGACTTGGATTCAACAAAGTGTAGTTCTATGTCTCCCCTTGCCACATGGTCTCTAATGAAGTGATGTTTCACTTCAATGTGTTTTGTTCTAGAATGGTGAATCGGATTTTTAGTTAGGTTGATTGTACTTACATTATCACACAAGACTTTGACCTTGGTGTAATGTAGTTCATAATCCTCTAAGGTGTGCATGATCCAAAAGAGTTGGGAAACACGCCCACCCATTGCCACATATTCCGTTTCCGTTGTAGATAGGGCAACGCATGGTTGTTTCCTACTACTCCAACTAACTAAGGAAGACCCAAGGAATTGACACCCTCCACTTGTACTCTTCCTATCTAGCTTACACCCCGCATAGTCCGAGTCGGTGTATCCAAATAGATCAACACTAGGGGTTCTAGGATACCAAAGTCCAACATTGAGGGTCCCTTTCACATACCTTAAGATCCTCTTGACTACAACCAAATGGGACTCTTTTGCACAAGATTGGTATCTTGCACATATACCTACCGTAAAAAGTATGTCGGGTCTACTAGCGGTTAAGTATAGGTGGTACCAATCATGCTCCTATACTGTTTAGAGTCTACCATTTTCCCTTCACTGTCACTATCTATTTTCACATTGGTTCCTATGGGTGTAGATGCTACCTTAGCATTTTCTAAACCAAATTTCTTTAACATCTCCTTAGCATATTTGGTTTGAAAGACATGTGTACCTTCATTAGTTTGCTTAACCTGACGACCTAAGAAAAAGGTTAACTCTCCTACAAGACTCATCTCAAATTCATCTTCCATACACTTGATGAATTCTTGTAGGAAGTCATTATTTGTTGACCCAAAAATGATATCATCCACATAGACTTGGGCAACAAATATTTCCTTGTCCTTAGTTTTTAGGAACAATGTAGGGTCAATTGTTCCTCTCCTAAACCCCTTAGACACTAGAAATGAAGAAAGCCTTTCATACCGAGCCCGGGGAGCTTGTTTCAATCCATATAAGGCTTTTCTTAGTTTGAACACGTGTCTTGGAAAGTTAGGGTCCTCAAACCCAGGGGGGTTGTTCTACATAGACCTCTTCCTTAATGATCCCATTAAGGAATGCCGACTTCACATCCATTTGGTGGAGTGTGAAACTCATGTGAGCGGCATAAGCTAGTAGAATTCTAATTGACTCTAACCTAGCTACGGGGGCATAAGTATCATCATAGTCTAGTCCCTCAACTTGGTTAAACCCCCTAGCTGCCAATCTAGCCTTGTTCCTAGTGATTTTACCTTGGTCATCTAGTTTGTTCCTAAACACCCATCTAGTGGTTACAATAGTACAATCATTGGGCCTAGGAACCAACTCCCAAACTTCACTCCTCTCAAATTGATTTAGCTCTTCTTGCATGGCTAAAACCCAATCAACATCTCCCAATGCTTCATCAATGGACTTAGGTTTTAATTGGGAGATTAGAGCTATTTGACTAGTTTGGTCCCTAAAGTAGGACCTAGTCCTTACACCTTGAGTGACATCACCCACAATTTGGTCAATAGGGTGATCATGGTGATGTCTCAAGGGTCGAGAGGTTGTAGGTTCATTTGCTCCTTCATCCTCATCCTCTAGGGTACTTCTTACTCCCCCCTTGATCATTGCCCTCCAAATGTAGGTCTTGAATTCTTTGGGCAAGGGGTTGGACCTCTTTTATATCCTTATCAATTGAGGCCTTCCTAGGGTAGGTACTACTTGTTTCATCAAATTTAACATTCGAGGACTCCTCAATCACCTTTGTCCTTTTGTTATACACTCTATAACCTCTACTATTTGATGAGTACCCTACTAGAATCCCTTCATCGGCTTTTGACTCAAATTTCCTTAGGTCATCTTTGGTATTTAAGATGTAGACTTTACATCCAAAGACTCTAAAATAATGGACTTGTGGTACCCTTCCATTCCACAGTTCAAAGGGTGTTTTTCCTAAAAATCTATGTACCAACACCCGATTTTGGATATAGCAAGCGGTGTTAACCGCTTCGGCCCAAAAATAGCTAGGAAGGGAATATGCATTAAGCATAGTCCTAGCAGCTTCTTGTAGGGCTCGGTTTCTTCTCTCAACTACCCCATTTTGTTGAGGAGTCCTTGGGCATGAAAACTCATGCTTGTACCCATTTTCAACACAAAATTGTGTGAAACTAGCGTTTTGGAACTCCCCACCATGGTCACTCCTAATTCGGTTTATTTTGATGTTCTTTTCATTTTCTACCCTTTTACTAAATCCTATGAAGATCTCTAGGGTATCATCCTTATGTTTCAAGAAATAGACCCATGTAAACCTAGAAAAGTCATCTACTATTACTAGGCAATACTTACTTCCTACAAGTGAGGGGGTACTATGGCAATCAAACAAGTCTATATGCAAAAGTTCTAAAGGTAAGGACGAGGTGATTAGAGTTTTACCTTTGTGTGATGCTTTTGATTGCTTACCTTCTTGGCATGCATCACACAACTTGTTCTTCTCGTACTTGAGCATTGGGAGCCCCTTCACCAATTCTTCCTTGGCCTCTCTTGCAATGCTCCTTATGTTGACATGTCCAAGTCTCCGGTGCCACAACCACCCTTCTTCTTCTTTAGACATGAGACACTTAACAACATTGTTAGTAGCATATGATAGATCAAGATAATATAGATTTGCCTCTCTAAACCCTTCTAATATGATAGCATTTGATTCATTATGTCTAATGATGCATTTTCTAGCATGAAATTCAACTTGAAAATCGGCATCACATAATTGGCTTACACTTAATAAATTGAATTTCATGTCTTTGATTAAAAGTACTTTATGTATTGAAATAGTGGGAGATACCTCAATTGTGCCCCTACTAATAATCCTCAACTTTCCACTATTCCCAAAGGAGACCGTCCCTTCTCTTAGGTAGCTAATAGTGGTGAACTTGCTCACATCTCCGGTCATGTGTCTTGAGCATCCACTATCTACTATCCATATTGTTGGGGCCTCCTTCACCTTTACCTAAACAACATGGAAAACATACTCTTTTGGTACCCATATCTTTTATCCATAAGCATCATTTAGAAATCTCTTAGGTACCCATGCCTTCTTTGTGGTTCCCCTAGCTCCTAGTCTCCTAGATGCAACAATCCTACCGGTAAGTGAAACAAAGGCTACCTCCTTGGTCATAGGCCTATAACCCAACCCGGCTTTGTTGTACACAGCCCTTTGACTGTTGATGATCATATCTAAGTTACTAGATCCCACCTGGAATTTCCTAAGGGCCTTTGTGAGGTCATCTACTTGTTTCCTTAATTCCTTATTTTCATTTTCAAGGCGTGAAACATGTGAAGAAGTAGAACTAGCATGTAAATCCTTAAGTCTAGTAGCTTCTACTCTAAGCATGACAATTTGTTCTTTTAGATCCTTAACTTTACTTCTAGTCTTAGCTAAGTCCATGTTCATGCTAGAAATTATTTTCACTAAAGTAGAGGAGGGTAAGTGGTATACCTCACTTACCGAAGCTTCTGACTCTGATGATGAAGTGGAGGAGCTCTCATCTTCGCTACTTGAGCTTCGTTCATCATCCGATGAGTTCGAATGATCTTGTGCCATAAGAGCAAAGTGGGAGACTTGCTCTTCTTCTTCCTCTGAGGATGAAGGATCATCCCAAGTTGCCTTGAGGTTGGTGGCACCCTTCTCCTTTCCCTTTGATCTCTTCTTGTCACTCTTCTTCTTCTCTTCCTTCTTGTCATCCCTTTTCTTCAGTTGAGGGCACTCATTCTTCATATGTCCCTCTTGGTGGCAGTTGTAGCAAATTATGTCCTTGGCCTTACCCTTACCTTTGGCCCCTTTCCTAGCATAGGACTTGTTAGATAAACTTTTAAATGCTCTACGAAATTTCCTTACCATGAAGGCCTCTTGGTCACTGTCCATAGAGGTGCTTGACTCCTCTGAATCTGATGAAGATGAGTAGACCACCTTCTTCTTCTCCTTCCTCCTCTTCTTCTCCTTTTCTGCAACAAAAGTAATACCTTTCTCTTTGGCCGTAATGTTAGCTTGCTCGTTCAGTTCAAATTCACAAAACAAATCATCTAATTTTACTAAAGATAAGTCCCTTGATACCTTGTAAGCATCAACCATAGATGCCCACAAGGTGGTTCTTGGGAATGCTTGTAAAACATACCTGACGATGTCTCGGTTTTCTATCTTCTCTCCAATCACATGGAGCTCATTTATCACTTCTTTCACCCTTCCATGTAGCTGGCTGATGGTTTCGTTGCTCTTCATGGACAGGGATTGCAGTTGAGCCACTAGGAGGTCCTTCTTGGCTCTTCTGGACTCGTTGGACCCCTCGTTCAGTTCAACCAACTTATCCCATAGTTCCTTGGCGCTCTTGAATGGCCCCACCTTGTTCAGTTGCTCCTTCGAGAGCCCGAATTGCAATGTGGTGGTGGCCTTGGCATTAGACTGCGCCCTTTTTTCATCACCTCCTTCGACCATGATCTTATCGGTGTTGGATCTTCTCTTTTATCGATGGGCGCCTCAAAGCCATCTGCAACACTTATCCAATTTTCTATGTCATTCATAAGGTAGTATTGCATTCTACTTTTCCAGTAAGCGAAGTCGTTCCCGTCGAAGAATGGAGGTCGTGCGGTGGAGTATCCCTCTTGAAACGCCATTACAATTTGTTCTGGTTGATTGTTAGATCTTCCAAAACGCACTTCGCTCTGATACCAACTGATGGATCGATTTAGGCGTGCAGAAGGGGGGGGGTGAATGCACTTTTTCGGATCTCTTCAAAGTTGTTAGAGCAGCGGAAATAATATGTAAAAGAAACAGAAGCAATGCTAACACTTATCAGTTACTTGGTATCCACCCAGATGGGTGACTAGTCCAAGGATCCACACCGCGAGCACCACTTTTCACTATCGAAAAGTCTCCTTGAGGTAGAGAAACCTTTACAGCAAGATCTTCCTCCTTACAGATGCAGAAATACAATAGAGGAAGCAAGAAACACTCTACAATTTGGTAGCACTTCGTTACTGTACGGAACCGTACCGTACACGTACAAAACGTGCTCCTTTTATAGGTGAATAGGACAGATTCGCAATCTGTCCAGCCCGCACCAGTCGACTGCCCCTGGGGTAGTCGACTGGCCTAGCATTAATTGCTAGCCAACGGCTAGTTTCGGGGGTATACCAGTCGACTGCCCAGCGACCAGTCGACTGGTCCGACGCTGCAAACTTTCTGTGAGTTTTGGCAGTCGACTGCCTATGGACCAGTCGACTGCCCTGCCTCACAGCTCAGCTCCAACCACTCCGGACCTTCTCCTTCGCGTGTGCCTTCAGATCTGCTCCCTTGGCTCGCCCCTTGAAGTCCTCTTCCTCTGGCTATCGTCCCTCGGATGCGCACACAAGCCTTCCCTTGGCTTGCCTCCATGCCACCCTTCACGTGTGCCCTTGAAGTCCACTTCCCCCCTTGCCCTTGGAGCTCTCCTCCCTCGGCTCTCGTCCCTTGGATATGTCCACCATGTGTGATTCTCCAAGTCCTGCAAACTCAATCACACATATCAAATACAACATAATACTCTAACTTTGAACATATTCGCCCACACATCAAAACCATGATCTTCTAATCATTTAAGGGCCGATTGCCTCAACAATCTCCCCCTTTTTGATGTGTGGCAATATGTTTAAGTTAGAGATAAACAACAATCATAATAGCAATAGCAACATATAGCAATTGAAACATCATGAGACATAGTAACCCTAAGAGGTAACCTCCCCCTTAACCTATGTCTCCCCCCATTTTCAATTCTAGTCACAATCCAAATTAAGTTTCCACTTAATAACAGCAATATCTTAAAAAATATAAGACATATCAGAACCTAAGAGGTACCTCCCCCTTAATCCATGTCTTCTCTCAAATTTTAACCTTTCAAAGTCTAAGTTGGACAAAATACCTAAAATCATCCATTTTAAGTCAAAATTCTAACTTAAACCATCCATTCTCCCCCTTTGACACCATCAAAATGATTGCCTCAAGCAACCAAACCCCATGGCATCAAATGAAAGAATTTTCAATTTCTGAAATTTCTCACAGTGGCTGAAAACCTGCGTGCCAGTCGACTGCCCATGGAGCAGTCGACTGATACGCCATCAGTCTGATATTTCAGCTTTTCTGTCGAATTTCAGAAACTCCCAGAAAATTCCAAAAATTATAAAATTTTGCATACATGTTTGAAATATTATACTCTATCAGGAAAAAATATTAAACCATATAACATTTCAAACATGCAAGACTTTTGACAAAAATCTAAAATCTTTGAAAAGCACTACATTTTGTATCAATCTTTGAAACCAATTTTGCAATTATATGAATTCTAAAAGCATGGAAAAGTATGTAAGACATAAAATGGTTTTCAAAAGTTTAAAATGTCCAACTATGATCTTTGGGCAAAGTGTCCATTGATTAAACACTTGCCTTCCCCATAGTTGGTCTAGTTTTCATATTTTGATACTCTCAATGGTTCAACAATGTGCCACAAGCACAAGTGAGCCAAATGTATCACCCTAATGGATCAAGCACCCTTATTCAAAGCTAATGTCTCTAAGTTCATCCTATACTTCCACAAAATACATTCCAAGCCCTCTTCTTAAGGATGTGAACTCCGATTCCAGAAGAGGCTTGGTAAAGATATCGGCTAGGTTCGACTTGGATTCAACATAGTGTAGTTCTATGTCTCCCCTTGCCACATGGTCTCTAATGAAGTGATGTTTCACTTCAATGTGTTTTGTTCTAGAATGGTGAATCAGATTTTTAGTTAGGTTGATTGTACTTACATTGTCACACAAGACTTTGACCTTGGTGTAATGTAGTTCATAATCCTCTAAGGTGTGCATGATCCAAAGGAGTTGGGAAACACAGCCACCCATTGCCACATATTCCGCTTCCGTTGTAGATAGGGCAACGCATAGTTGTTTCCTACTACTCCAACTAATTAAGAAAGACCCAAAGAATTGACACCCTCCACTTGTACTCTTCCTATCTAGCTTACACGCCGTATAGTCCGAGTCGGTGTATCCAAATAGATCAACACTAGGGGTTCTAGGATACCAAAGTCCGACATTGAGGGTCCCTTTCACATACCTTAAGATCCTCTTGACTACAACCAAATGGGACTCTTTTGTACAAGATTGGTATCTTGCACACATACCTACCGCAAAAAGTATGTCGGGTCTACTAGCGGTTAGGTATAGGAGGCTACCAATCATGCTCTTATACTGTTTAGAGTCTACTATTTTCCCTTCACTGTCACTATCCATTTTCACATTGGTTCCTATGGGTGTAGATGCTACCTTAGCATTTTCTAAACCAAATTTTTTTAACATCTCCTTAGCATATTTGGTTTAAAAGACATGTGTACCTTCCTTAGTTTGCTTAACCTGATGGCCTAAGAAAAAGGTTAACTCTCCTACAAGACTCATCTCAAATTCATCTTCCATACACTTGATGAATTCTTGTAGGAGCAAAGATGTCCGGTCAAGAAGACCTGACCGGAAGTCGAGCAAAGATGTCCTGGTCGAGGACTGGGCACGAAGTCCTGGCAAGGAGCTGGGCACCGAAGACCTGACCGGAAGTTGGGCATGAAGACCTGGTCAGGTGAATTGGGCAAAAGTCCAACCGGAGGAGCCGGTTGGCAAAAGGTAAACTCTCCTGAGAGGAGTAGGTGAGGACGTGTTCTCCGTCGAGGGAACAGTAGGCGTCGGTTCGACCTAGGGTTCCATTTGGGAGACCCGAATTCAGAACCAAGACAGCTACGATTGTAAATTATGGTTAACACTCTTGCTTAGTTTGTTTTGGAACTAACATTGGTTGCAGGGACCGAAGGATTGTGTTTCTGCAGCTCACAACGCCCCAAAGGAAGGGGGTAGGCAACTGGGCCAGCCGCCCGGGAGGTCCCGGGCGCCCAAGGTGAAAGGCCAAAACAGCAAGGAAGCAAGACCGCTTCGAAACCACACTGGGCTAGGTGCTGGGAGGTCCCGGGCGCCCAAGGTCAAAGCCAAAGCGGCTATCGAAGAAAATCTGCCACGAAGCCATTGGACCAGGTCAACCTAGGTGCCCGAGAGGTCCCGGGCACCCCAGTCACACTAGGGGCCGAATCGGAGGGGATAAGCGCTGACCGAGTTGCAGATGGAGGTTCTAGCAGCTGAAGGCACGTGTCAGGTGCCCCCAGGAGCACTATAAAAGGGTGCTCGACCCCAAGGCTTCAACATCACTGCTCTCTAATGCTCCAAAGCTTTTTGTTCAAGCGCTATGCCCCGGCAAACTCCGACTTCAAGATCCCAGCGTCGACGACGACCCTCTACTCAGAAATACGATCCACATCGGGAGTCGGTAATGAAAAGTGTAGTAATTTCAGTTTCCTGATATAATATTGTACTTATATTGTAAATCTCTTTGTGCGATTATATTATTGCCCAAAGTAAACGGTCAAGGACCGTGGGCCTTGGAGTAGGAGTCGACCGCGACTCCGAACCAAGTAAAAATCTACTTATCTTCCTGTGTGATTGATTTATTTCCGCTTCGTATTTACTCTTTCCTTAATCTGAAAAGTTTTAACAATATTCACCCCCCTCTATCGTTTATCTCGATCCAACATCATCAACCTTAGGAAAATATGTAACTACATTATTTGACGCCCTACAACCCAAAAACCTACCTAAAACAGATGGTGAGAAGGGAATGAGGACTCCGGCCACCATGACTCATAAAGACTATTATCAGGATCAATGCATGAAAGATTCGTATAGAATTCTTTACATAAATCTAGGTTGATGTCATGTTGGCAGTACACTAACTGGTCAAACCCAAAATTCATCACCATCTCGGCAATCTGGGGAGTCTTTTCGTGAAAATAGGACTTATTTAGATATCGACAATTCATTAATATGAATTCATTTTCGTCGAATCTTTTCCGACATTCCACAGATTGGAATCGAGTCTCCCCCGATTCTACCCGACCTTGTCGGGACGACCCCTCACCCTTTTGCCTCTTAGAAGCCAACCTAAAATATGTCAAACACATGCAAGTACCCATACCATCCCATAATAAGATAGAACAAGAAGAAAACAAAGAAAATAGGTCACATTAGCTCCAAATCATAGTTTAAATGGGAAAAATTAAACTATCCAAGGTCTTACCTTTTTCCTAATTGTTGCATGATGACAATGAGTAGAGAATCAGCATGAAAGAAGAGATTCTACAAACCCTAGTTGTAGATCCGAGGTAGGAGAGGGTTACAGAAGAGTTTCTAGGTCGTGGAAGGGCTTTAGAAAGAGAAAGGAGGTTGGGGAGAGGAAATATTCGCCGGGGGTGGCACGCAAAACCCTAGGTTTTGGCCACCCCCGCGTGGTCTGATCCTTAATAAAACCTGCGGACCAGTCAACTGCCCCCAGGGCAGTCGACTGGTAAAGCAAACAGAATATTTCTGAGCTGAAATCAGTCAACTGCCCCTGGAGCAGTCGACTGGTCAAGTAAAAAGAAGGTTCCCAATCCTGGACCAGTCGACTGGTCCTGAACCAGTCAACTGGTATCTGAATTTCAAGTTTTCAGCCCAATTTCAGAAATGCCTAATTAATTTCATAAATCTCCAAAAAATCTGAAATTTTGTGGAGAGATTTGTGAAGTCTATATCTACTTGGGAAAAATATATTTTCAAACAAATCTACTACGAATCCCAAGATTGTTACTAAATTCAAACTTATCTAAAATGTTTCATTGAAACTAATCCAACAGTTCTAATTTTGACATCTTCTTGATGTATCTTCCAATGCCTAACCACAATACATTCCTAGCACTGAGTTATATGATATTTATACATTAAAAACCAATTTTCTCCAATTATGTTCCCCTTTTCATCTTTTTCATCACAAACCTCCATTTTAGTGTGTCAATTCCCTAGGATTAAGACTAACCTTAGCCTTTTAAACCCTTTGGCACACTCCATAGTCCATCTAATCTCCTTGAAGAAAACCTCCTGAGATCCATTGACCATGGATCCCATTTTGACTCCTAGAGCTCTCCCTTGAGCTCCTAGCTCTAGTTACCTTCCTAGGTAACTCATTTACAATTGCAAAGCCACACCGGTGCTCCTCCTGTGCTTCTTGACCTTCAATTATGACTCTCTTAACTCTATATACCTTTTCTTGGTCATATCCTTCTTTTTCTTTTGAAATGGCTTTTCCTTACCATTTTTGACCTTTTCCTTGCCATAATCATAGGGCATTCTTAAGTATCCCTTTTTCTTATCATTTGACTCCATAGAGTGGTATCCTAGTCCCGGCCTATCATTTCTAGGGTGTTGATCATTTGGTAACATACCTAGCCCCTTTGATCCTATAATGAGTCTATCTAGGTTCTTTTCTAATTTACAAGTTTTGCTCTTAAAATTTGATTTTCCTTTTCTAAATTCCTAACCTTAGTATCACCATGCCTAGTTTGATCCTTGCTAGATCTACCTAATTTCTTAGGCATGTGTCTCCCTTTCTTAGGGTTAATGCCTTGATCCTTAGGTCTAGAATGGTGGATCGAGGAAAATGATAGAGGGGGGGGGTGAATATCGTTAAAACTTTTCAGATTAAAAAGAGCAGATACGCAGCGACAATAAATAAATCAGACAGGAACACAAGTCAATTTTTTACTTGGTTCGGAGTCGCGGTCGGCTCCTACTCCAAGGCCCACGTTCCTTGACCGTTTACTTTGGGTAATTCTATAATCGCGCAAAAAGGTTTACAAGTTGAGTACAAGAATATTTCAGTAAATTGAAATAGCTACACTTTTTGTTACCGACGCCTGATGTGAATCGTATTTCAGAGCAGAGGGTCATCGTCGGCGCTGGATCTCGAAGTCGTAGTTTGCAGGGGCGCAATGCTTGAACGAAAAGCTTTGGAGCATTAGAAAACTGTGTTGTTGATACCTTGGGGTCGAGCACCCATTTATAGTGCTCCTGGGGGTGCCTGATTCACTGGGGGCGCCTGACACGTGCCTTCAGCTGCTAGAACCTCCATCTGCAACTCGGTCAGCGCTTATCCCCTCTGATTCAGCCCCTAGTCTGACTGGGGCGCCTGGGACCTCTCGGGCACCTAGGTTGACCTGGTCCAATGGCTTCGTGGCAGATTTGCTTCGATGGCCGCTTTGGTTTTGACCTTGGGCACCCGGGACCTCCCGAGCACCTAGCCAGTGTGGTTTCGAAGCGGTCTTGCTTCCTTGCTGTTTTGGCCTTTCACCTTGGGCGCCCAGGACCTCCCGGGCGCCTAGCCCAGTTGCCTACCCCCTTCCTTTGGCGCGTTGTGAGCTGCAGAAATACAATCCTTCGGTCCTGCAACCAATGTTAGTTCCAAAACAAACTAAGCAAGAGTGTTAGTCATAATTTACAGTCGTAGCTGTCTTGGTTCTGACTTCGGGTCTCCCAAATGGAACCCTAGGTCGAACCGACGCCTACTGTTCCCTCAACGGAGAACACGTCCTCACCTACTCCTCTCAGGAGAGTTTATCTTTTGCCAATCGGCTCCTCCGGTTGGACTTTTGCCCAATCCACCTGACCAGGTCTTCGTCCCCAACTTCCGATCAGGTCATCGGTGCCCAGCCCCTTGCCAGGACTTCGTGCCCAGTCCTCGACCAGGACTTCTTTGCTCGACTTCCGGTCAGGTCTTCTTGCCCAGTCCTTGACCAAGACTTCTTTGCCCAGCCCTTTTCCAGGACTTCTTGCCTAGTGTACCTAGCTTTCTTCCTGCACACTCAGTGAACAAGTTAGAACACTACAATATCTTAACTTCTGAACCCTTTGCCATTATCAAAACCCAGGTTTGACTTAGGTGCTGCCTGCACCAACAATCTCCCCCTTTTTGATTTATGGCAATTGAAAAACCTCAAAATAGGTGTCATGAATGGGCCTCAAATTTAGATATTTATAAACTGGAAACCCTTGACTAACAAAGTTAAAATGTAGAATAGGGGCCTCAGGTTGTATTTTTCCAAGGACTAGTTGTGGATGCTTAATTCGAGCTTGAAAGTTATTTGTCGTTTTATGTTTTGGGTTTTCTAATAAAATGGGGGTTTTTGGCAATAAGGAAATGACAATATGAAATAGACTAGAATGAACTCAACTAAAGCATACAATGAATAGAAAATTGCAAGAACTATACTTAACCTAGTGGAAGAACTAAGCACTTAAATTCAAATGATTGAATTCAAATTAAAGAACTAATTGCAGGGAATTAATTGCAGGAAATGAATTGCTGAAATTGAAACATAGAACAACGCAATGCTTAAGAACTTAACTTGAAGTGAAGGCAACAAGCTAGAACAATTGAAGGAAGTAAATGCTTGAAATTGAAATTATCTAAACTTAAACATCAAATCAGTTTCTAATCAAGTCTTCCCTTTGCCGTCACACAAAGGTTGAGCTATGAACCCCCTAACTCAAAAATCAATGAAGAAAGACTTCCCGAGATCAGTTTACAATTGACTTGCACATGTTGGTCTTCCTGATCGGTCACTGGACTGATCAGGTCTTCTTCTGATCGGACTGGGAACCGATCAGAAGAGTCTCTGATCGATCGGGGCGAACGATCAGTAGCTATAATGACTCCTCGATTTCTTCCATCTCGATCGACTGGATGATGATCGATGCTTAGAAAACATCAAATGCTCTGAGAACCCCTCTGAAGCTTCGACAGCTCTCTGGACGACGGAAATCCGACAATCGGCAATGGATCGATCGATGAAAACAGAGCTCCGGCGAAACCCTCACCTATGCTTCCAAAAACACAACCAATTAGCCAACTGAACAAGGAAATCTTACCTCGATGATTTGAAACTTGAGAAGATCTGAATCTGATGTGGCCACGCGATCGGATGAAAAAAAACTGATGCAAAAATGATGAAGAAACTGAGGAGAAAACGCGAAGAACAGTGGTGATCTGTGACACGCGATGACACGCGACAACCTCTGATCAGGAGAAGAAAGCAGTTATATTGGTTAGCAACGAACGACTGAGATCTTCCTTGCTCCATCCAGCGGTCGGATCTCCTCAGATCTGAACCCAACCTTCCAGATCTTGATCAAGGGTCAGGATCGGCCTCTCAGTAGCTTGGATCTACCAGATTTGCAACGGATGGCTCAGATTGCCCTGATCTTCGAATGGACGGCCTAGATTCTCTCGTGCTTGATCCAACAGCTGAATTAACTCTGATTTGGCCCAAACTTTCAGGTCTTAATATGAAGTCTTGATTAAGTCTATCTTGAGCTTGGATTGACAAGAAGTTGACGGATGGCTCAGATCTAGTTGTTCTTTGCTTGGACGACCCACATTGATCCATCTCTTGATCTCTTTGATCAAAGCCAATTCTGACTCAAGTTTGATCCAATCTGATCTAGGTCCATGATCATTTGAAGCCTACAACATTTGATTCACATTTTAGTGCCAAAATATCTCAATTATACAAAGATTTGAATCAAAAGCCAAAATAGAAAGAATTCATGAAACCTAATGTAAATGCAAACTTAAGCATGTAAAAGTGGATCAAAACATGGATTTGAGAGCCTAAAATGATTGACAAAATGGTAGTTATCAACTCCCCCACACTTACTCTTGGGCGTCTCGCACAAGCTAACTAGTAAACTAAGGATGTATCCTCCTAGATTAGTCTCAATCATAGTTAGAAGCAATTGAAAGGAAATTACCTAGGGTTGTCAATTCTCAAAAATCAAAGCTCAATGGACTAGTATCTTGTCCTTAAATCAACACATAGCATACTTCATCCATCATAACTCATTGAGATGAATTAAACTAAAAAAAAAACTTGCAAGGGAAGTTTTAAAGTGGCTTTTTTCCTAAGTTCTACATTTTTGATGAAGTGGAGCTCACTCAAACACAATCATGGTTCTTGTACTACCATAAGCTTGCTTATTATCTACTCTCCACCATCATTCTTGACTTGGATCCACATCTATAAAAGCTTATTTAAACAAGTTTAGATATATGGAATGATAAGAATGAAATAGAAGTTTAATGACTTTGATACTTATGACTTATGATAAAGAAAATAAAGAAATATGTCATGGTAAGGAAATATGGTAGTGATATATGGCATGATAAAGAAAATATGGAAAAAGTAGAGAAAGTAGAAGACTTGGACACCCAAAAATGTTTCTAATGCACTTTGCCCATTTCTTTTGACTTATCTTGCATGAATCAGAGTTATGGTTTCAGTGTGCCAACTCTACTGATCGGTGAAGGAACCGATCAGTCACTGCCTGTTCGGACTAGAGATCGAACTGAGTCGCTCCTGATCGGTCCAGTGACTGATCAGACTCCTCTCTGATCGGTATGGGGACCGATCAGGTGATGATCAGTAGCTGAAACTGTAGATTTTTGAACTACCTTCTGCCAACGTTTCAATCTCTCAATCAATACTCACTCTTGAATTCCGCTAGCTCATTGTTTTCATCTTCACCTCAGAAATCTACCCCAGCACTTGATTTCCACTTCATATTTTCTTTTCTTTTTCTTTCCTTTTCTTTTGTTTTTTAGCTGCTCTTCTTTTCTATTTTTGTTTGCAGCTAAATCCCTTTCTCTTCAATGCCTTCCAATGACTAGCTCCTACTTGCGAAATCTGAGATGTACAACCTTTCAAAACTTTTCAACTTGATAATATGGAATGTGATCATCCTTTTGTTCCTGCTTGATATTTGGTCTAATGGAGCTTGTTTCCTATCCATAACTCGAACTTAAGGATGAGTCTTTGCTCTCTAACTTTTTTTTCTTTCACTCTTCTAATCACACAAATTTTTTTTTCTTGTAACTGAGCTGATGGGTGTGCTTGCAACTCATTCTTGATACAAAACTCCTTCAAATTGGCACATCATTGCTTGTTGGTTGGCAATTGCTTCAATTGTCCTCATTCCATTATTTTTCCTCTGTGAACT
Source organism: Boesenbergia rotunda (assembly GCA_024364735.1). Lineage (NCBI taxonomy): Eukaryota > Viridiplantae > Streptophyta > Magnoliopsida > Zingiberales > Zingiberaceae > Boesenbergia > Boesenbergia rotunda. The sequence continues at coordinate 98,576 of JAGFNQ010003856.1, forward strand.
TACAGCTTTCATTTCAGTTTTTTTTCTGCATCACATAGAATTGGAGAACTCAAGGCTTCATTTGGAATTAGACTTGGCACAATTTACTTGTATGTTACAATTTCTTCACATTGTCCTCAATACAAGATAGAATGCTTGTATCCTCCCCCACACTTAAACTTTTGTCCGTCTCAGGTAAAGTAACATCAAGAACATCAAAATACCCAAGTCCATTGAAAAGATTATGATGGACATGAAGATTAGGGAAGGGAAATGGAATACAAAGTAGATAAACAAGCAAAATTGCAAAAATGATTTGAGAAAGGAAACAAAGTGATTCACCTCTATAAATGTGGTCTAATCATAGAAATATAGCTTTGAAAGAACCTAAGCAAGTTCTAGAGTACAATTACATGTGTGTATCACAAAAGTTTGGCCAAGTCCTCACTAGGTAAAAAGAATTCATCTCATGTTATTAATCTAGAGTCCATAACTAAGTAGTATTCAAGCATCCAAGAATTTTTCATCCATTGGCTCAAATCCTATGTTTTAACAACCAAATTTAATTTACTTTCACGGGACTCTAAAATGATATAAGAAAATCTAGATGGATACATTTATTCCTAGTCATGCAAGAAATAAAATGCCAAAAAGGAAGAAATGGTTTCTACAATGAATCTTTATTTTCTCTACACTACCCAAGCATTTATTAGCAAGAATTCATTTTAAAAGGAAAATTACTGCTTGAAAACATGAAAGTGATATTTACAATGAAATAAGAGTGTAAGAAGAAACAACTCCCCTTCATGTTGGGTAAAGAGCACGTAGCATCCATCTTGGGAGAACTATCCTCATGTGATCAATCTCATATTGCACAGATTTCTCCCTTATTAATTTTGCATAAGTATGTTCCGGTGGTCGGAGACGATTAAGGTTCAGAATCCAGTCTTGGGGTAAATAGTTACAAGTCAAAGTAAACTCAACCCCTCCCACTACATGCTCATTAGAAGTCCTTCCGGGAGGTTGGAGGCTATTAAGTTTGAGTACCCATTCGAGAAGCCTACGGGACCCTGCAAAATCATGAAAAGAAAATACCTCCCGAACGCATGCAGGGTAAGAAAGAAATGAAATACAAACGATCTCTACATAGAATGTATCCAGATATGCATCACAGCCAATGAAATCAATTTTGGGTACCTCCATGAATTTTTCACAATCAATTTCTACATAAGATGTGTCAAGAAATGTATCACAGCCAATAAAATCAATCTTGGGTACCTCTGTGAATTCTTCACAATCAGCCTAATATATAGGATGTATCAAGAATTTCATCACATTCAACAAAATCAACAATAGGTACCTCTATGGAATTTTCACAATTAGTTTCCACATAAGATGTATCAAGAAATTCATCACAACCAATGAAATCAATCTCAGGTACCTCTATGAGTTTTTCACAATTAGTTTCGACAAAAGATATATCAAGAACTGCTTCACAACCAACAAAGTCAATTTTAGGTACCTCTATGGATTTTTCACAATCAATTTCTACAAAGGATGTATCAAGAATAGCATCATCTTCAACAAAATCAATTTTAGGTACCTCTATGGCTTTTTCTAGACAATCAGGAGAAATACTTACCTCGTTCTGCAGAAAAATACTTGAAAGATCTACAAGAATAGAGGTATCTATGGCCTCCTCCTGGTCATGTAAAGGCTCCACCTCAGGTTCTGGTTCTGATGGATATTCAACTACCACAGGTGATTCTTGGGTCCTTGCTTCCACCACGCAAGTCCCTACACTTTCTGGCTTATCCTCTGAATCTTCTAATGTATCAATCAATGATGGTGGCCCCTGGGGCTCAGTGCAATCCCCTACACCTATAGAATCATCTCTAACGCATGCTTCATCAATAATATCTGCCACAACCATATTAGAAAAGTTAGGACCAACAACAATTATATCATCACAAAATAAAAGATGAGAAGGGTCCTTTAGAGCTTCAGAATTGAATTCAAGACTGTCACGAGCTTTATTATCCATCTCCTCCAACTCCTCTATAGCTAATGCATCCTTAGTAGGTATGGGTGATCCCTGGGGCTTAGTGCAATCCCCTACACTCTCACACCTATCCTCTGAATCTCCTGACATCTCTATCAATATAGGTGATCCCTGGGGCTCAGTGCAATCCTCTACACCTGTAGAATCATCTGCAACTGGAAATGAGTCAGATATAACCTCCAACTCAGCTGCCTCTGTAGCTAATACTTCCTCTGCCCCTTCTGAGCTAAAGCATCCTCTCTGAATATCAATTGAAACTTCATCAACAATTAGCTCTGTCTCAAAAATCTCATCTGCAATACCCATGCTAATGCTAGGAGGATCCTCTTTCGGGTACTGTGGAAAGGGTAAAGAAACTTTTGGTTCTTCCACTTGAGATGACAATTTTGGAAATGCATTATGAAAAGGAATTTCAGGAGAAATAGCTGCTTGAGTGCCATAGTTTTGCTAATTTCTTCTTCTTCTTCCACCAAAATTGCAAGATCAATTGAAGAAGGACTTAGGCTTGCACTAGGGTCACAACCAACTGATGTAGAATCATTTTCGGGACTGATCTGAGATGGAAAATAGGTTGCTGAAAATTTATTAGAAAATTTAGCCCTTGAAATGCTCAGACTTGAAACATCTTCCTCATTCCTCAAAGTTAGTTCACAATAATGCGCCTTAAGATTTGGAGTAGCTTGAAAAGGTAATTGGCACAATCCTTAGGCTTGCATTTGATTCATTTCACTAACCAACTTTCTAATGTGTCTCTCAATGTTTTGAAGCGTAGATTCATACTCTTGCTGTTGTAAACTTTGTTGTTGTATGATTTGTTCCATAATCTCCCCAAGCCTTTGTTGCTGAGCCTCAAGCTCACTAGAATCCTCAAAGTCTCCTTGATTGACACAGGACTCCTGTTGGTCTTGAAATGTGACATAAGATTGCTGAAAATTATAAGTATGTTGTGAACTCTGAAAATGAAGCTGTTGGGGCTGATTAGATAAGCAACTGGGTTGTTGAAATTGTTAAAAATTAGTTTGACAACTTGGTGGATGTTGCTGAAAATTATGATTCTGAAATTGCTGATCTGTTTGGTGAAAATGTTGGTTGAAAGGCTGAAAATTTTGATACTGAGTATTCTGCTAGAATGGTTGGAAAGATTGTTGTGAAGGTTGGAAACATTGCTGATCATAATGAAATTGTTGTTGAACATCTTGATAATCTTACAGATTCTGATAAAGTGGTGGCTGATGAAATTGTTGCTGAAAATTCTAAAAATTTTGCTGAAACGGCTGTTCTAGCTGATTCCAAGGTTGGTTTTGCTAAAATTGTTGGTTGGGTTGTTGAAAATCTTGATAAGGCTGGAATGGTTGAAAATTTTGCTAAAAATTTTGGAATCGAGAATAGGGTTGCTGAAAATTATGACAAGGCTGCTGAAAATTCTGATAGTCTGCCATGGAACTGCTTGAATGAGTAAAAAAAATTTTAATAGCTTCTCAAACTCTTAAGATCACCACTTACAGTCCTGGCCATAAACAAACAAAATGGCAGCCAAAGTATACAAAAAAATAAAGCAAATGAGAACAGAATCAAAGAATATAAATATTAAACACAAGCTCAAATTAAACAAATTCAACTAGTGATTCCCCGACAACGACGCCAAAAATTTGAAAGGCCTCAAAATAGGTGTCACGAATGAGCCTCAAATTTAGATATTTATAAACTGAAAACCCTTGGCTAACAAAGTTAAAATGTAGAATACGGGCCTCAGGTCGTATTTTTCCAAGGACTAGTTGTGGATGCTTAATTCGAGCTTGAATGTTGTTGTCGTTTGATGTTTTGGATTTTCTAATGGAATGGGGGTTTTGGCAATAAGAAAATGACAATATGAAATAGACTAGAATGAACTCAACTAAAGCATGGAATGAATAGGAAATTGCAAGAACTATACTTAACCTAGTTGAAGAACTAAGTACTTAAATTTAAATGATTGAATTGAAATTAAAGAACTAATTGCAGGAAATAAATTGCAGAGAATTAATTGCCAGGAACTAATTGCAAGGAATTAAAACTAAGCACGAAGCAATACTTAAAGAGTTGACTTGAAATGTAGTAGAAACAAGCTAGAGCAATTTGAAACAATATATGTTTAAAATCACAATTATCCTAGGTTGAACATCAAATGAGTTTATCAACAAGACTTCCCTTTGCCGTCACACAAATGTTGAACTATGAACCCCCTAGCTCAAAAACCAGCGAAGGAAGACTCTCTTGCTCAGCTTGCTCTGCTCTGCCCTTCCTGATCGGTCAACCGACCGATCAGGTCTCCTTCTGATAGGATTGGGAATCGATCAGGAACTCAGCTGATCGGTCTGCAAACCGATCAGTAGTGTCCATGTCCAATCAATTGGTCTGATCAGTAGCTAAAATCATCCGCGATCTCCTCCACTTTGATGCGCCGAGTGTCGATCTCGCTCTGATACTCTCAGTAACCGTCGGAGAACCCCTCCTACTGCTCTGATTGCATCCGCACGAAGAAAACAACCAGCGATCAACGGATCGACAGTGGACAGAGCTTCAGGTGAAACCCTCACCTGAGATCCTTCCGCTGCGAGATTTTGGAATGAGACCGAACAAGGAAACTCTAACAATGATCTGAAAACTTGAAGACAAACAGATCTGATGTGGTCGCCTTAAGAAATTGGGAAGAAACCCTAAAGAAAATGCTGAACGACTAACGAAAAACGCGATCTGGAAGAACTCTGCTACTCTACGCGACGACGACCCAGAGCGCGATGGAGGAATTCCTTAATTAAAACATCCATTTAAATTCGAACGACTGTGATTGTTCCGGACTCATCCGACGGTTGAATCTTCTCCGATCTAAACCAAACTTTCCAGATCTTGATCAATGGTCCTGATCTACTCCTCCTTGGCTTGGATCAATCATATCTGCGGTGGATGGCTCAGATCTTCCCTTCTCTTGAATGGATGGTCTAGATCATCTTGAGCTTGATCCAACGGTCAGATATCTTCGGATTTGGATGAAATTTTCAGATCTTGATATGTGGTCATGATTGACTCTATCTTGAACTCGGATTGATCAGATGTTGACCAATGACTCAGATCTAGCCGTTTCTTGATCGGACATCCCATATTAATCCGATGCTTGATCACTTTGATCCGGATCCAATTCTGACTCATGTTTGACCCAATCTAATCTAGGTCCATGATCATTCAAAGCCTACAAAAAATAGATACAAATTTAATGCCCAAAATATCTTAAATATACAAAGATTTGAATCAAAAGCTAAAATAGAGACAATCCATGAAACCTAATATAAATGCAAACTTAAGCATATAAAAGTAGATCAAAACATGGATTTGAGAGCCTAATTTAATCAACAAAATGGTAGTTATCAACTCCCCAACACTTACTCTTGGGTGTCTCGCACAAGCCAACTAGTTAACCTAAGATGTATCCTCCTAGATTAGTCTCAATCATAGTTAGAAGCAATTGAAAGGAAATTACCTAGGGTTGTCAATTCTCAAAAATCTAAGCTCAATGGACTAGTATCTTGTCCTTAAATCAACAACTTAGCATACTTCATCCATCATACCTCATTGAGATGAATTAAACTAAAAAAAAACCTTGCAAAGGAAGTTTTAAAGTGGCTCTCTTCCTAAGTTCTACATTTTTGATGAAGTGAAGCTCACTCAAACACAATCATGATTCTTGTACTACCATAAGCTTGCTTATTATCTACTCTCCACCATCATTCTTGACTTGGATCCACATCTACAAAAGCTTATTTAAACAAGTTTAGATATATGGAATGATAAGAATGAAATAGAAGTTTAATGACTTTGATACTTATGACTTATGATAAAGAAAATAAAGAAATATGTCATGGTAAGGAAATATGGTAATGATATATGACATGATAAAGAAAATATGGAAAACGTAGAGAAAGTGGAAGACTTCGACACCCAAAAATGTTTCTATTGCACTTTGCCCATTTCTTTTGACATATCTTGCATGTATCAGAGTTGTGGTGGCGCAAGGCTTGAAGAAGTTCACTGAATTCATTGTGCCAACTCTACTGATCGGTCAAGGAACCGATCAGTCACTGCCTGTTCGGACTAGAGATCGGACTGAGTCGCTCCTGATCGGTCCAGTGACCAATTAGACTCCTCTCTGATCGGTATGGGGACCGATCAGGTGATGATCAGTAGCTGAAACTGTAGATTTCTGAACTGCCTTCTGCCAAGGTTTCAATCTCTCAATCAATACTCACTCTTGAATTCCGCTAGCTCATTGTTTTCATCTTCACCTCAGAAATCTACCCCAGCACTTGATTTCCACTTCATATTTTTCTTTTCTTTTCTTTTGTTTTTCAGTTGCTCTTCTTTTCTATTTTTGTTTGCAGCTAAATCCCTTTCTCTTCAATGCCTTCCAATGACTAGCTCCTACTTGCGAAATCTGAGATGTACAACCTTTCAAAACTTTTCAACTTGATAATATGGAATGTGATCATCCTTTTGTACCTACTTGATACTTGGTCCAATGGAGCTTGTTTCCTATCCATAACTTGAACTTAAGGATGAGTCTTTGCTCTCTAACTTTTTATTTTCTTTCACTCTTCTGATCATACAATTTTTTTTCTTGCAACTGAGCTGATGGGTGTGCTTGCAACTCATTCTTGATACAAAACTACTTCAAATTGGCACATCTTTACTTGTTGGTTGCCAATTGCTTCAATTGTCCTCATTCCATTTTTTTTTCCTTTGTGAACTTACAGCTTTCATTTCAGTTTTTTTTTCTGCATCACATAGAATTGGAGAACTCAAGGCTTCATTTGGAAGACTTGGCACAGTTTACTTGTATGTTAAAATTTCTTCACATTGTCCTCAACACAAGATAGAATGCTTGTATCCAGATATGCATCACAGCCAATGAAATCAATTTTTGGTACCTCCATGAATTTTTCACAATCAATTTCTACATAAGATATGTCAAGAAATGAATCACAGCCAACAAAATCAATCTTGGGTACCTCTATGAATTCTTCACAATCACCCTCTATATAGGATGTATCAAGAATTTCATCACATTCAACAAAATCAACAATAGGTACCTCTATGGTATTTTCACAATTAGTTTCCACATAAGATGTATCAAGAAATTCATCACAACCAATGAAATCAATCTCAGGTACCTCTATGGGGTTTTCACAATTAGTTTCTACAAAAGATATATCAAGAACTGCTTCACAACCAACAAAGTCAATTTTAGGTACCTTTATGAATTTTTCACAATCAATTTCTACCAAGGATGTATCAAGAATTGCATCATCTTCAACAAAATCAATTTTAGGTACCTCTATGGTTTTTTCTAGACAATCAGGAGAAATACTTACCTCGTCCTGCTGAAAAATACCTGAAAGTTCAACAAGAATAGAGGTATCTATGGCCTCGCTAGTCATGTAAAGGCTCCACCTCGGGTTCTGGTTCTGGTGGGCATTCAACTACCACAGGTGATTCTTGGGTCCTTGCTTCCACCACGCAAGTCCCTACACTTTCTGGCTTTTCCTCTGAATCTTCTAATGTATCAATCAATGATGGTGGCCCCTGGGGCTCAGTGCAATCCCCTACACCTATAGAATCATCTCCAACGTATGCTTCATCAATAATATCTGCCACAACCATATTAGAAAAGTTAGGACCAACAACAATTATATCATCACAAAATAAAAGATGAGAAGGGTCCTTTGGAGCTTCAGAATTGAATTCAAGACTGTCACGAGCTTTATTATCCATCTCCTCCAACTCCTCCATAGATAATGCATCCTTAGTAGGTATGGGTGGTCCCTGGGGCTCAGTGCAATCCCCTACACTCTCACACCTATCCTCTGAATCTCCTGACATCTCGATCAATATAGGTGATCCCTGGGGCTCAGTGCAATCCCCTACACCTGTAGAATCATCTGCAACTGGAAATGAGTCAGATATAACCTCCAACTCAGCTGCCTCTGTAGCTAATACTTCCTCTACCCCATCTAAGCTAAAGCATCCTCTCTGAATATCAATTGAAACTTCATCAACAGTTAGCTCTGCCTCAAAAATCTCATCTGCAATACCCATGCTAATGCTAGGAGGTTTGATAGTAGCCCACAACACGTGTCACAAAGGAGCCTCAAATTTAGATATTTATAAACTGAAAACCCTGTGCTAACAAAGTTAAAATGTAGAATAGGGGCCTCAGGTTGTATTTTTCCAAGGACTAGTTGTGAGTGTTTAATTCAAGCTTGCAGGTTTATTTGTCGTTTGATATTTGGGTTTTCTAGATAAAATGGGAGTTTTTGGCAATAAGGAAATGACAATATGAAATAGACTAGAATGAACTCAACTAAAGTATGTAATGAATAAGGAAATTGCAAGAACTAAACTTAACCTAATTAACACTTGAGCAATTAAATTCTAACTCTTGAAATGAAACTTAAAGAACTAATTGCAGGTAATAAATTATAGAGGATTAATTGCAAAGAATCTAATTGCTCAGAACAAAACATTCTTAAGAACTTGAATTGGAGTATAGTTGAGAACAAACTAAACAACTTGAAGTCATAAATGCTTGGAACCAAAATATTATCCTAATTAAACATCAAATCAGTTTATCACAAGACTTCCCTTTGCCGTCACACAAAGGATGAGCAATGAACCCCCTAGCTCAAAAACCAATGAAGGATCTATCTCCCGGATCAAGTTGCAATGGATTGGTGCATTTTGATCTTCCTGATCGGTCGCTGGACCGATCTGGACTTCCTCTGATTGGACTGGGGACCGATCAGAGGCATGTCTGTCCGATCACAGTCAACGTTCAGGAACTGGATTCACTCCGTGATTTCCTCCTTCTCGATTGACTGGATGACGATCGACCTCAGAAACTATCAGAGCAGCTTCGAGAACCCCTCTACGTTGCTTCGACAGCTCCGGATGATGGAAATCTAGCGATCGACAATGGATCGATCAGTGAAACCATGCTCCGGTGAAACCCTCTCCGGAACTTCCTATAACAAAATCGATTAGCATATTTAACTGGAAAATATACCTAGATGATCTGAAATCTTACAGACAACGAATCTGATGCGGTCGCACGCGTTCTAAGAAGAAAACGAGCAAGAAAACGATGAAGAAATGGGAAGAACAGCGACTCTGCAGCTACGTGACTACACTCGACGACCTGAGCGCGATAGAGGAATTCCTGATTTAAAGCATCCATTTAAATTCGAACGGCTTTGATTGTTCCGGACTCATCCAACAGTCGGATCTTCTCCGATCTGAACCAAGCTTCCCAGATATTGATCAATGGTCCTGATCTACTCCTCCTTGGCTTGGATCAATCAGATCAGCGACGGATGGATTAGATCTTCTCTTCTCTTGAATGGATGGTCTAGATCATCTTGAGCTTGATCCAACGGTCATATTGCTTCTGATTTGGATGAAATTTTTAGATCATAATCTGTGGTCATGATTGACTCTATCTTGATCTCGGATTGATCTGAAGTTGACTGATGGCTCAGATCTAGCCATTCTTTGATCGGATGGCTCATATTAATCCGATGCTTGATCACCTTGATCCGGATTCAATTCTGATTCAAGTCTGACCCAATCCAATCTATGTCCATGATCATTTGAAGCCTACAAAATGATATTCAAAATTAATGCCAAAATATCTCAAATATACAAAGATTTGAATCAAAAGCCAAAATAGAAAGAATTCATGAAACCTAATATAAATGCAAACTTAAGCATATAAAAGTGGATCAAAACATTGATTTGAGAGCCTAAATTAATCAACAAAATGGTAGTTATCAACTCCCCCACAATTACTCTTGGGCGTCTCACACAAGCCAACTAGTTAACCTAAGATGTATCCTCCTAGATTAGTCTCAATCATAGTTAGAAGCAATTGAAAGGAAATTACCTAGGGTTGTCAATTCTCAAAAATCTAAACTCAATGGATTAGTGTCTTCTCCTTAAATCAACAACTTAGCATACTTCATCCATCATGACTCATTGAGATGAATTAAACTAAAAAAAACCTTGCAAGGGAAGTATCAAGGTGGCTCTCATCCTAAGTTCTACATTTTTGATGAAGTGGAGCTCACTCAAACACAACATGGTTCTTGCATTACCATAAGCTTGCTTATTATCTACTCTTCACCATCATTCTTGATTTTGGATCCACATCTACGAAAGCTTATTTAAGCAAGTAAAAGAAATATGAAATGATAGAAATAAATAGAAGTTTAATGACTTTGATACTTATGACTTATGATAAAGAAAATAATGAAATATGTCATGGTAAGGAAATATGGTAAAGAAATATGGCTTGATAAAGAAAATATAGACAAAGTAGAGAAAGTGGAAGACTTGGACACCCAAAAATGTTTCTAATGCACTTTGCCCATTTCTTTTGACTTAACTTGCATGTATCATCGTTGTGGTGGAGCAAGGCTTGAAGAAGATCACTGAATTCAGTGTGCCAACTCTACTGATCGGTCAAGGAACCGATCAGTCACTGCCTGATCGGTTTGGAGATCGGACTGGACTGCTTCTGATCGGACTAGAGTTCATTTGATCATTCTGGCTTCCCTCTGATCGGTCACAGGACTGATCAGACTCCTCCCTGATTGGACTGTTGACCGATCAGGGTCTGAACAGAAGCTGAAACTGCAGATTTCTGAATTGCCTTTTGCCAAGTTTTCAATCTCTCAATCAATACTCACTCTTGCATACAACTTTCTCCTTGTTCACATCTTCACCTCAGAAATCTAACCCAACATTTGATTTCCACTTCATATTTTCCTTTTCTTTTCTTTTCTTTTGTTCCTCAGCAGCTTCTTTTTTTTCTGATTTTTCTTCTCTGCAGCCATGTTTTTGTTTTTGTTTTTGCTTCCATTTTTTTCTTTCATTCTGTAACTCCTTTGCCAATTCTCTATATCAACTTAAAAGTTGGTTGAAAGAGCAAACCTTTAGCTACAACCATTCATTTAGCCCACTTGGATTTAACTGATCTTGACCTTGAATTTGAAATTGCTAAAATTGGTAAACTTTGCTCAATTCTACAACCTTTACGTAATTCTAAACTCATACTGAAATATTTTTGCATATACTTAGCAGTGTATCAGTTTCCTCTCAAATCCAGTTCAATGCTATCAATTTTCTTTTCAGCAAAGGAATGGAAGAATAGGTAGAACTCTCCTTGAATTTGGTTACTATCCAAAACCCTTAGCACATTGTCTTCTGTATTTGATACTCTTCTTATACTTGTTGTTTTCTGCATCTATTTCAGCTTCAACCTTCAATCTGAATCGTCCAACTACTCCACTTTCCATTAACTCTCGCAACCCAAACTTGGCATACAACTCCTTCAAGTTGACACACTTTTGCTTGTAAGTTGCCAATGCTTGATCCTCAAAATTTTATAGAATGCTTGCATCCTCCCCCACACTTAAACTTTTGTCTGTCTTGGGCAAAGTAACATCAAGAAACATTAAAGTACCCATGTCCATGGAAAATATGGTAATGTGCAAAAAAAATAGGAGAAGGAAAATAGAACATAGAGTAGATCAACAAGAAGTATAGCAAAATTGATATGAGAAGGAAAACAAAGTGATTCACCTCTATAAATGTGGTACAATCATAGAATTATAGTTTTGAAAGAACCTAAGCAAGTTCTAGAGGACAATCACATGTGTGAATCACAAAAATTAGGTCAATCCTCAATAGGTAAAAAGAATTCATCTCAAGTCACCAATCTAGAGTTCATAACTAAGTAGTACTCAAACATCCAAGAATTTTCATCCATTGGCTCAAATCCTAAGTTTTAACAACCAAATTTAATTTGCTTCCAAAGGACTCTAATGTAACGCCCGTAAAATCCTCTCAATATTTTTCTTTAAAATATTGATCATGCTTATATGGATTCTTGAGTAACATATGAATACTAGCATGAACCTTAGCATGATTTCTTATATAGATTAAAAAAAGCTAAGTACTAATGGGCCTTACATGGGCTCTTCTAGTACCATGGCTATTAGTGGACCTTAGGTAGAATTTTAACATAAATAGAAATAAATTCTAATTAGGAATATTAGCATAACTCTTGATGGGCTCTTATGTGGGCCTTGCCAAAAATAAGAGTAAATGGAATAAAAATAAAGTGCATGCACCAAGGATTGAACCTTGGACCTAGAGCTTCATCATGCATGTACTAACTAATTCACCTAGCAAGGGAGTGCTAGTGAAAATGGAAGAGGATTTTAGTTGAGGTTAAAAGAAGGTGAAGAGGCACCATGTGAAGAGACACCATGCTCCTTCACTTAGTATAAAAAGATTGGATGAGAAGTGAAGAGGCTACTTTCTCCTCTTTTCTTCTTCCACCAAGGTTCTTCCTCTCCCTCTTCCTCCTTCTTCTTGCCGAAAATCACCAAGGGGATTTCCCCTTGGAAAACTTCACAAGAAGACTCCCTCTTGAAGATCCAACTTGTTCTACAAGGCTACAAGGGCAAGGAGTGATCTAAAGTCAAGAAGGTTTTCATTTCTTCCTCTATTCAAGGTTTATAACCAAGATAAGGAGAGGTAAGACTCCAACACCTGTGGTATAATAGTTTTGATGTTATCTTTCATGATTTAAGGTTTTGTTTGGGCTCTATGTTGAGAAAACCATGAACTAGGGTTCCTACAACTTTCGGCCAAGCAAGTTTTTGGGTCTAGGATGATGTTAAAACCTCACTTATGCTTCCTAATGCTTTCTCATGATAAATAAAGAATAAATGATGAGTTGTGGAATTTTTGTAGCACCCTAAGACCCCCTACAAGTTTCGGCCACTTCCCTATTTCTATGGTTAGGAATAGATCCAACCCTCCAAGCAGGCTTATTATGATTCCCTATGATATAATGGATGTAAATTATAAATTTTATGAATTTTCCATAGACCTAATACCCCTCTAGGGTTTCGGCCAAGACAAGGTTTAGGGCTAGGAATTAGGGTTAGCCCCAATCATGTATTCTAATGGCTTCCTATGGCATTGTATGTATTGTATTAGATGTTAATTGTGAATTATATGAATTTTTCCATGTACTTGTGACCCCCTACAAGTTTCGGCCACTTCCCTATTTCTATGGTTAGGATTAGATCCAACCCTCCAAGCATGCTTATTATGATTCCCTATGATATAATGGATGTAAATTGTAAATTTTATAAATTTTCCATAGACCTAATACCCCTCTAGGGTTTCGGCCAAGACAAGGTTTAGGGCTAGGAATTAGGGTTGGCCCCAATCATGTATTCTAATGGCTTCCTATGACATTGTATGTATTGTATTGGATGTTAATTGTGAATTATATGAATTTTTCCATGTACTTGTGACCCTCTAGGGTTTCGGCCAAGACCAAGTTTTAGGGCTAGGACTTAGGGTTAGCCCAATCATGAGTTCTAATGGCTTCCTATGACATTGTATGTATTGTATGGGCTTTACTTTACTTATGGTACCTCACATGTTACTTGAATAATGGAGCCTCTATCTACAACTTTCGGCCAAAGCTCCAAGTCTAGGGTTTGGGTTAGTCTAAGGTTTCAAGTATACTTGTTTATGACTTATTATGATGTATATATATGTTCAAGCGTGTTGTATGAATCTTATGTTACCTAAAATCCTAACTTTATGTGCTATGCATCATGACCTTGTATGCTTATATTATGTGTCATGTTTTAGTAGGTTTTATTTATGGATGTATTAAAGCATATACCATGAACACATGTGTTGAGAAGTATGTATCATGTTTGTGTAGAATTATGCATACGTTTGGTTAAATGCCATGAATATGTATATTATGGTTATGTAGACTTATACATGTTTATGTTGAATGTCATGAACCTATATAGTATGTATCATGTTCATATGGATCCTTCCCATGCATGCTTTGTGATAGATACCATGATCATGTATGTTATGTGATATGTACTATGTATGTAATGCATGCTTACCTTATGTACCATTATCATGCAAGCTTTATGAACTAAGATGATGTTTATGCCTTAAGGCTTAATTATGTAAGTAAGTCATGCCTTACGAATGAAGATGATGTCATGCCTTTAAGGCATAATGATGTTATGCATGAACTATAAATGATGAAATGCTAAGTATACTTTATACCATGCTTCATGTATTAAGATCATGTTATGTTTTCAATTATGCTATGTAAGTTCTATGAATGATGAAATATGATGTAAAAAGAAGCATGTGAAGTTATTTTACTTTATGAATGGGCTTGTACCGGACCCTAAAAAGGTCCAAGGGATGGGCTCCTCATGTAAGCCTCGGTGTGGGACTACCGCAGCTGTCCCCGGTTCTGGGACTACCGCAGCTGTCCAACAGGGACGGGCTCCTCATGAAAGCCTCGGTGATGGACTACCGCAGTTGTCCCTAGGTTGAAGGTAACCTAGTACCCTAGTAGGTCGAGACTAGCTACCTCGCATCTACTTAGGGATGCACGCAAATGATGAATGTATGTATGTGGTACAAGCCGGGGCCCCCCATGATGTTATGATTTATGTTTAAGTATTTATGATTATGATTTTCAAATAAGCATCCTTATGTTATGTGCACTTAACTCATGCATTCATTCATGTTATGCATCTATGCTATGTCACCATGTCAAGTATATCATATGCTTATGTTTATGTCAAGAACTATGTCATGTCAAGTATGCTCATATGCTTATATTTTATGTCAAGTACTTTTTATGCCATGAGCTTTACGCACTTCCATTTCATATTAAGCACTTTTATATGATTATGCAGTTTCATGTACATCTATATGCCTCTTCATGTTAAATGCTCTATGAATACCTTTTCATGATATGCTATTGTTTTACGTTACGCTCTCCATGTTATGTCTTTCCATTGACTATATGTGACGTATGTTATAGTGAGTAGGAAAGGGTCTTACTAAGCCTATGTGTTTATAAGTTTATTTTCTTATACCGCAGATCAAGCAAGAGGGTACTAAGCTAAGGGAAGCAGCAGGAGGGCAAGTGTGTGTGTGTGGCAGTGACTTGGCAAAAGAAAAGAAAAGATCCTAATACCTATACTTTGTCCCATGTCCTATATTTTGCATTATCCTCTTTAATTACATGCTATACTTATGATGGTTTTGCCTAAAGAACAACTTATATGGTTTCCATATCATGCTTTATTGCTATACTTGTCATGGCTAAAATTATGATGTTAACATGTTATCCCATGATGCTATACTTATGTTGGCTTTAAGCTTGATGGTAGGATAAGTGATGTTTAATGCAAGCATGATCAATAATGTTATGTCTCACATGATATGTCTTATATTTTTATGTTATGATAGTGCTAAGTTACCATGCAACTATGTTTAGGAATGATAGTTAAGACATGTTTACATGATTCAAGTGTTAGTTGCATGGTTTAAACGCATATGTATAAAGTTTTAAATTATTCCGCTGTATTACGATATTCATATGCCTATATGTATGTTAGCGTAACGTCGCCTTCCGGCCACACCGTAAGGCGTGAAAAAGGCGGGTGTTACATCTAAAATGATATAGAGAAATCTAGATGGATATATTTATTCCAACTCATGCAAGAAACAAAGTGCCAAGAAGACTAACATGGTATCTACAATGACTTTTTATTCATTCTACACTATCTAAGCATTTATTAGCAAAAACTCATTTTAAAAGAAAAATTACTGCTTAAAACATAGAATGGTATTCACAATGAAATAGAAGTGCAAGAAAAATAAAAACTCCCCTTCAAGTTGGGTAGAGAGCATGGAGCATCCATCTTGGGAGAACTATCCTCACGTGATCAACCATGTAGTGCACGAATTTCTCCCTTATCAATTTAGCACAAGTATGTTCCGGGGGTCGAAGACGATTAAGGTTCAGAATCCATTCTTGGGGTAAATAGTTACAAGTCAAAGTGAATTCGACCCCTCCCACTGCGTGCTCTTTAGAAGACCTTCCGGGAGGTTGTAGGCTATTAAGTTTGAGTACCCATTCTAGAAGCCTATGGGATCCTGCAAAACCATTAAAAGAAAATACCTCTCACACACATGCAGGGTAAGAAAGGAATGAAATACAAACAACCTCTATGTAGAATGTATCCAGATATGTATCACATCTAATAAAATCAATTTTGGGTACCTCTATGAGTTTTTCACAAACACTTTCTACATAAGATACATCAAGAAATGTATCACATTGAACAAAATCATCCTTAGGTACCTCTATGAATTTTTCACAATCAATTTCTGCAAAGGATGTATAAAGTAATGCATTACAGCCAATAAAATCAATTTTAGGTACCTCTATAGGTTTGTCACAATCCATTTCTACACAGAATGTATCAAGGAATGCATCACCTTCAACAAAATCAACCTTAGGTACCTCCATGAAATTTTCACAAACAGTCTCAATATAAGGTATATCAGGAAATGCTTCAAAACCAACAAAATTAACCCTAGGTTCCTCTATGAATTCTTCACAATCATTTCTGCAAAGGATGTATCAAGAATTTCTTCATAACCAACAAAATCAACACTAGGTACCTCCATGGAATTTTCACAATCAGTTTCTACAGAAGATGTATCAAGACATGAATCACAGCCAATAAAATCAACCTTATGTACCTCTATGGATTCTTCCAAAGAAATAAGAGGAATACTTACCTTTTCATGATGAAGAGTACCTGGAGGTTCTACAAGAATAGTTGTAACTATGGCCTCCTCCTGGTCATGTGCAGGCTCCATCTCAGGCTCAAGTTCTGGTGGACATTCAACTAACACAAGTGATTCTTGGGTTCTTGCTTCCACCATGCAAGTCCCTACACTTTCTTGCTTATCCTCTGAATCTTCTAATGTATCAATCAAAGTTGGTGGTCCCTGGGGCTTAGTGCAATCCCCTACACCTATATAATCATCTTTAGTACATGCTTCATCAATAATATCTGCAACAACCATATTAGAAAAGTTAGGACCCACAACAACTATATCATCATAAAATAAAAGATGAGAAGGGTCCTGTAGAGCTTCAGAATCAAATTCAAGGTTGTCACAAGATTTACTGTCCATCTCCTCCAATTCCTCCACAGCTAATGCATCCTGAGCTTTCTCTGAACTAAAATCTCCTCCCACTATATCAAATGAAGCTTTATCAGCAATTAACTCTGACTCAACAACTTCATCTAAAATACCCATGCTAATGCTAGGAGGATCCTCTCTGGGTGCTGTAGGAAGGGTAAAGAGACTTTTGGCTCCTCCTCTTGAGCTGAAAATTTTGGAAATGAACTCTGGACAGGAATTTCAGAAGGAATAACTGCTCTGGGTGTCCTGATTTTGTTAATTTCTTCTTCTTCCTCCTCCAAAATTGCAAGATCAATTGAAGAAGGACTTATGCTTGCACTAGGGTCACAACCAACTGATGTAAAATCATTTTCTGGACTGATCTGAGATGGAAAATACGTTGCTGAAAATTTATCAGAGAAATCAACCCTTGGAATGTTTAGACATGAAACAACTTCCTCATTCCTCAAAGTTAGTTCACAATCATGCCCCTTAGAATTAAGAGTAGCTTGAAAAGGTACTTGGCTCGATCCCCGGGCTTGCATTTGTTCCATTCCACTAACTATTTGCTCAATGCATCTTTCAAAGTCTTTAAGAGTAGAATCATACTCTTGTTGTTGTGAACTTCGTTGTTGTATGATTTGTTCCATAATCTCCCCAAGCCTTTGTTGTTGAGTCTCAAACTCACTAGAATCCTCAAAATCTCCTTGATTAGTGTGGAACTCTTGTTGGTCTTGAAATGTAGCATAAGATTGCTCAAAATCATGATTAAGCTGTGAATTCTGAAAATAGGGTTGTTGGGGCTGATTGAATTGTTGATTCGGCTGTGAAAATTGCTGAAAATTTGGCTGGGAACTTGGTTGAAACTGTTGAAAATCGTAGCTCTGAAAATTCTGAGTTTGAGGTGGAGAGTAAGGTGGTGAGGGCTGAAATTGTAGAGGCTGAAAACTCTGAATTGAAGGCTGGAAATCTTGCTGATTAAGATTGTAACCTTGCTGAAAATTTTGGAATTGTGGTTGAAATTGCTGTTGTGGCTGATTGAAAGGTTGATTTTGTTGAAAATTCGAATTGGGCTGCTGAAATGCTTGAGAATGCTGCTGGAAACTCTGAATAGGCTGCTGAAATTGTTGGAAAGGCTAACTTGGCTGAATACCTTGCTGAAATTGTTGAAGTTGAGGTTGAAATTGATAATTTGGTTGCTGGAAATCTTGATAAGGCTGGAATGGTTGAAAATTTTGTTGAAAATTCTGGAATTGAGAATAAGGTTGCTGAAAATTCTAACAAGGCTGCTGAAAATTCTAAAAATACTGATACTCTGCCATGGAACTGCTTAAATGAGTAGAAAAATTTTCAATAGCTTCTCAAACTCTCTAGATCACCACCTGTAGTCCTGGCCATAGACAAACAAAAATGGCAGCCAATGTATACAAATAGATAAAGCAAATGAGAATAGAATCAAAGAATTTAAATATTAAACACAAGCTCAAATTAAACAAACTCAACTAGTGACTCCCCGGCAACGGCGCCAAAAATTTGATAGTAGCCCACAACACGTGTCACGAATGAGCCTCAAATTTAGATATTTATAAACTGAAAACCCTTGGCTAACAAAGTTAAAATGTAGAATAGGGGCCTGAGGTCGTATTTTTCCAAGTACTAGTTGTAAGTGATTAATTCATGCTTGCAAGTTTATTTGTCGGTTGATGTTTGGGGTTTCTAGATAAAATAGGGGTTTTTGGCAATAAGGAAATGACAATATGAAATAGACTAGAATGAACTCAACTAAAGCATGGAATGAATAAGGAAATAGCAAGAAATAAACTTAGCCTAATTAACACTTGAGCAATAAAATTTGAACTCTTGAAATGAATCTTAAAGAACTAATTGCAGAGAATTAATTTCAAAGAAACAAATTTCAAGACAAAGGAAATTAGAACAAAACATTCTTAAGAACTTGAATTGGAGTATAGTTGAGAACAAACTAAACAACTTGAAGACATAAATGCTTGGAACCAAAATATTATCCTAATTAAATATCAAATCAGTTTATCACAATACTTCCCTTTGCCGTCACACAAAGGATGAGCTATGAACCCCCTAGTTCAAAAACCAATGAAGGATCTATCTCCCGGATCAAGTTGCAATGGATTGGTGCATTTGGATCTTCCTGATCGGTCGCTGGACCGATCTGGACTTCCTCTGATCAGACTGGGGACCGATCAGAGGCGTGTCTGTCCGATCATAGTGAACGTTCAGGAACTGGATTCACTCTGTGATTTCCTCCTGCTCGATTGACTAGATGACGATCGACCTCAGAAACTATCGGAGCAGCTTCGAGAACCCCTCTACGTTGCTTCGACAGCTCCGGATGATGGAAATCCAACGATCGACAATGGATCGATCAGTGAAACCATTCTCCAATGAAACCCTCTCCAGAACTTCCTATAACACAATCGATTAGCAAATTTAACCGGAAAATATACCTGGATGATCTGAAATCTTGCATACAACGAATCTGATGCGGTCGCGCGCGATCTAAGAAGAAAACGAGCAAGAAAACAATGAAGAAATGAGGGAATGGGAAGAACAGTGACTCTGCAGCTACATGACTACACACGACGACCTGAGCGCGATGGAGGAATTCCTAATTTAAAGCATCCATTTAAATTCGAACGACTGTGATTGTTCCGGACTCATCCAATGGTCGGATCTTCTCCGATCTGAACCAAGCTTCCCAGATCTTGATCAATGGTCCTGATCTACTCCTCCTTGGCTTGGATCAATCAGATTTACGGCGGATGGCTCAAATCTTCTCTTCTGTTGAATGGATGGTCTAGATCATCTTGAGCTTGATCCAATGGTCAGATTGCTTCTGATTTGGATAAAATTTTCAGATCATAATCTGTGGTCATGATTGACTCTATCTTGAACTCGGATTGATCAGAAGTTGACCGATATCTCAGATCTAGCCGTTCTTTGATCGGACGGCTCATATTAATCCGATGCTTGATCACCTTGATCCGGATCCAATTCTGACTCAAGTCTGACCCAATCCGATCTAGGTCCATGATCATTTGAAGCCTACAAAATGATATTCAAAATTAATGCTAAAATATCTCAAATATACAAAGATTTGAATCAAAAGCCAAAATAGAAAGAATTCATGAAACTTAATATAAATGCAAACTTAAGCATATAAAAGTGGATCAAAACATGGATTTGAGAGCATGAATTTATCAACAAAATGTTAGTTATCAAGGATCCTCTCTGGGGTACTGTGGAAAGGGTAATGAAACTTTTGGTTCTTCCACTTGAGCTGAAAATTTTGGAAATGCATTTTGAACAGTAGTTTCAGGAGGAATAGCTGCTGTGAGTGCCCTGGTTTTGCTAATTTCTTCTTCTTTTTCCACCAAAATTGCAAGATTAATTGAAGAAGGACTTAGGCTTGCACTAGTGTCACAACCAACTGATGTAGAATCATTTCCGAGACTGATCTGAGATGGAAAATAGGTTGTTAAAAATTTATCAGAAAAATCAGCCCTTGGAATGTTCAGACTTGAAACAACTTCCTCATTCCTCAAAGTTAGTTCACAATAATGCCCCTTAAGATTTGGAGTAGCTTGAAAAGGTAATTGGCTCAATCCCTGGGCTTGCATTTGATTCATTTCACTAACCAACTTTCCAATGTGTCTCTCAATGTTTTAAAGCGTAGAATCATACTCTTGTTGTTGTAAACTTTGTTGTTGTATGATTTGTTCCATAATCTCGCCAAGCCTTTGTTGCTGAGCCTCAAGCTCACTAGAATCCTCAAAGTCTCCTTGATTGGCACAGGACTCTTGTTGGTCTTGAAATGTGACATAAGATTGCTAAAAATTATAAGTATGTTGTGAACTCTGAAAATGAAGCTGTTGGGGCTGATTAGATAAGCAACTGGGTTGTTGAAATTGTTGAAAATTAGTTTGACAACTTGGTGGATGTTGCTGAAAATTATGATTCTGAAATTGCTGTTTTGCTTGCTGAAAATCTTGGTTGAATGGCTGAAAATTTTGATATTGAGAATTCTGCTGGAATGGTTGGAATGATTACTGTGAAGGTTGGAAACCTTGCTGATCATAATGAAATTGTTGTTGAACATCTTGATAAACTTGCTGATTCTGATGAAGTGGTGGTTGATGAAATTGTTGCTGAAAATTCTAAAAATTTTGCTAAAACGGATATTCTGGCTGATTCCAAGGTTGGTTTTGCTGAAATTGTTGGTTGGGTTGCTAAAAATCTTGATAAGGCTGGAATGGTTGAAAATTTTGCTGAAAATTTTGGAATTGAGAATAGGGTTGCTGAAAATTATGACAAGGCTACTGAAAATTCTGCCACGGAACTGCTTGAATGAGTAGAAAAATTTTCAATAGCTTCTCAAACTCTTAAGATCACTACTTACAGTCCTGGCCATAAACAAACAAAATGGCAGTCAATGTATACAAAAAGATAAAGCAAATGAGAACAGAATCAAAGAATATAAATATTAAACACAAGCTCAAATTAAACAAACTCAACTAGTGATTCCCCGGCAATGGCGCCAAAAATTTGAAAGGCCTCAAAACAGGTGTCACTAATGAGCCTCAAATTTAGATATTTATAAAATAAAAACCCTTGGCTAACAAAGTTAAAATGTAGAATATGGGCCTCAGGTCGTATTTTTCCAAGAACTAGTTGTGGATGCTTAATTCGAGCTTGAAGGTTGTTGTCGTTTGATGTTTTGGATTTTCTAATGGAATGGGGGTTTTTGACAATAAGGAAATACCAATATGAAATAGTCTAGAATGAACTCAACTAAAGCATGGAATGAATAGGAAATTGCAAGAACTATACTAAACCTAATGGAAGAACTAAGCACTTAAATTCAAATGATTGAATTGAAATTAAAGAACTAATTGCAGGGAATTAATTGCAGGAAATGAATTGCAGAAATTGAAACATAGAACAAAGCAATGCTAAAGAACTTAACTTGAAGTGAAGGCAACAAGCAAGTGTTGGGACCGGGTGCATGCCGACGCGGACACGTATTGTAATTGTTACATAATTACATGCAACGGAAACAAAAGCATAAATAATTTCCTAAATTATTCTAACACATATCCGAAGCATGCAATGTGTTCACATAATCGTAATATAAAATTTTTGCAGAAAAGGAAATTACTCTACGAATTACCTTGCGTAACTTGGAAGAAGGGACAACCGTTAGCGTCCATTGAAAGCTCCGCCTCTATTCGTATCCACGCCGAGTATCGTCGGGATGACTTCGCTAAGACATGAGTTTCGTGTTCACGAGAACTACTAGATTCTCCATGAACACGACGAAAATCGAGAGAGTAATCAAATCGAAAGACTCACCACCAAGGTTGGCCGAAGAGGAAGATCGTCGCAAGGAAGAACTTCGTCGCCTTAATGCTTCTCCTTGTGCTCACGGCAAGAAGAAAGAGGGGAGGCCTATGGCCGGCCAAGAGAGAGGGAGAGAAGAAGAGGAGAGAGCCCAAGCAATTCTTGGATGGATCATCTTCCATGGCACCCCTTGGGTCCTTTATATAGGGAGAGGTTTCTTAATTCCCAAGCAAACCTCTCCTTGATTATGGAATATATAATTTCTCAATCAATCCATAATCAAGGCTCCCATGATCAAGCTTCTTCTTCTTGATTATGGAATAATTTCTCAATCAATCCATAATCAAGGCTCTCTTTCTTTTGGCATGATTATATAAAATTTATAAAACAAATCAACCATTGGTTCATTATATAAAAATTTATAAAACAAACCAACCATTGGTTCATTATATAAATTTTATTAAACAAACTAACTCATGGTTCATTATATAAAAATTTATATAAAATTTATATAACCTTTTATAAAATAAACCAATCTTTGGTCTATTTTATAAAACAAACCAAAATAGTCTTATCCTCTTATGGTGGTGGCCGGCCATGACAAGAAGAGAGGAGGCCACCTCTTTGGCCGGCCCATCTAACCCCAATTGGATCAAATCTCTTAATGAATTAAACTTATTTAATTCTCCCATTAAGTCTTTAAAAGACTTAGCCATTCTATGCTTCCGATGCGTCTGAAATAAATTCAGTTTTGACTATTGTTTGGACTTACCAAAAATAGTCTATCTCGATTGGAGAATCCAATTCTCAACTCGTTTTAAATCCTTTGAATTACTCGTTATGCGTGTGACCAAATAGGCTTTCAATTTATGTTGGTCATCCATAATTAACTAATTAATTATAGAACGATCATGAGTGGCACCTAGTAGTACATCATGATCCCCAATTAATTGAAAGATCAATGGTTGACCTCAGAAATGATTCTGAAACCCTTCAGCAACTATAATGAATCGTGCCCCATTCCCTTCACCATCTTATACCCACTTGGTTCAGGACATGGTCTATGTTTGTCAGTCCCCACTAGGCTGACTACGTCACACCTAGCCCAAGTAACGTTTCCTCGTACTATGGATTCTAATTACTCTCATGTATTTAAGAGATTCATACTCTGAACATGTCATGCTCTGGCCAAAGGCTTCGAGTAATAATCCGACGATAGGCCTCGGGTATACATCTCCTCGCAAGGAGTGGTGAATCCTTCGTAGGTTGTTCAAACATCTTCGGGCACTTCGGCTTATACCCAATCATCCTGGGTCCCACCTCCTTGGAGATGCTTGCTTTAGATGTCAAAGTATAAGTCTCCATGACCAAGATGACTTGAACACCGCAAGTCAAAGGAACATCGCACTTAAGTTGCAGTAAGAACTTCACTGACATATCTATATGTAGACTACCATATGAAGTTTTACAGCCAATCACTCCAATGAACTAGTTCCCTTAACTAGCATTCATGTTTATCTCCGGACATCTCGATATCACCAGCCAGTGAGAATCAGCTGATTAGAGAATAACCCATGCTAGTCTCAACAGAATTGATAGTGTCCGTATTTATCAATTCATCGACTAGGGACAATTTCAATACTTCACAATTGCACATGTAGAGATAATCACTAGTTGTGAATTCATCACAAATTCTCTCATGCTGTGAATTGTATTGCGGATATTCTGTAAATGAGCTTAAGATCATAATCAAATAATCATGTATACTCAAATAGTGAATATTCATTTATTAAAATAAATGATTACAATTATAAGGCGATTGCCTTAGGACACTTCTCTCATATCACTAACAAACTCCCACTTGGCCTAATGCCAATCACTATGGTACCCAATACCACAGGCTCTAACATGACCCTCAAACTTACTTTGAGGCAAGGCCTTAGTTAAAGGATCCGCTAAATCCCTTTCAGTGGGAATTTTCTCAATTTGTATATCATTCCTACTTATAATCTCTCTGATCAGATGATAGCGGCGAAGCACATGTTTGGATCGCTGATGAGACCTTCCTTTGCTTGTGTAATAGCTCCATTGTTGTCGTAGTAAACTGGTATTGCTTCATTAATGGTTGGAACCACACCAAGTTCTGAGACAAACTTCTTGATCCAGATTGCTTCCTTTGCTGCTTCCGAAGCTGCAATATATTCCGCTTCCATGGTAGAATCTGCTACGGTGTCTTGCTTGGAACATTTCCAGCTTAATGTGCCTCCATTCAAAATAAATACGTATCCGGACTGAGATTTGGAGTCAGCATTATCTGTCTGGAAACTGGCATCTGTATATCCACGTATTATCATATCACCTTCTCCATATATTAGGAACACATCCTTAGTTCTTCTTAAGTACTTGAGGATTGTCTTGACAGACGCTCAATGATCCATTCCTGGATCAGACTGGTATCTGCTTGTGACGCTCAGAGCATATGATACATCGAGCCTAGTACATAACATACATGATAGATCCTATCGCGGATGCATAAGGAATCTTATTCATGCAAATCCTCTCGTCTTCTGTGCGCGAACACATAGACTTTGAAAGGTTGATCCCATGCCTGATGGGAAGGTAACCTTTCTTGGATTCTGACATGCTAAACCTTTCTAGCACTCGGTCTATATATGTAGACTGCGAAAGACCAAGCAACTATTTTGATCTATCTCTATAGATTCTAATCCCAAGGATATAGGTTGCTTCTCCCAGGTCTTTCATGGAGAATGTTTTGGACAACCAAATTTTAACTGACTGTAAGACTGATATATCGTTTCCTATAAGTAAAATGTCATCGACATATAACACTAGGAATACGACTGCACTCCCACTAACCTTCTTGTATACACAAGGTTCGTCAGGATTTTGTGAGAAATCAAACTCTTTGATTGTCTCATCAAAACGGATGTTCCAGCTCCTAGATGCTTGCTTTAGTCCATATATGGATCGTCGAAGCTTGCATACTTTGGTTTTATTAACTGATGTGTAACCTTCAGTTGTATCATGTATACATCCTCAAGCAGGTTTCCATTAAGGAAAGCTGTTTTCACATCCATTTGCCATATCTCATAATCATAATGAGCTTCTATGGCCAAGAGCATCCGAATGGATTTGAGCATAGCTACTGGTGAATAGGTTTCGTCATAATCAATTCCTTGTTTCTGACGATATCCTTTTGCCACTAATCTAGCCTTAAGGTAACAACATTACCTTCCATGTCGGTTTTCTTCTTGAAAACCCACTTGCACCCTATGGGCTTAATCCCTTCAGGCGGGTTAACCAAGTCCCATACTTGATTTTCGTACTTGGAATCAATTTCTGACTTCATGGCTTCAAGCCATTTATCCCTTTCTGAATTTATCAGAACTTCTTCATAACTGATAGGTTCGTCATTGTTAACGAGTAACACGTCGTTCGATTCACTTATGAGAAATTCGTATCTCTCTGGAATATTGCGTATCCTATCAGACCTACGAAGAAGTGGTGTTGTTTTAGGTTCAACTGATAGCTCATCATTATGAGTTATTGGTTGTGAGTCTAGACTAGGTGTCTCTGTAATGTCTATTGGAGTTTCTTGAACTTTTTCAAGTTCAATGCTACTCCCACTGTTTTCTTGTAAAAGAAATTCTTTTTCCAGAAATACAGCATGCCTTGAAACAAACACCTTTTGTTCTAAGGGATGATAGAATTGGTAACCCTTCGTTTCCTTAGGGTATCCAATAAATAGACATTTATCAGACTTAGCATCCAATTTATCTGATACAGTCCGCTTTACATAAGCAGGACAACCCCATATTTTAAGGTGAGTTAAATGAGGTTTCTTACTATTCCACGTCTCATATGGAGTAGTAGAGACTACCTTGGTCGGGACTCTGTTTAGTAAGTAAATAGTTGTCTTAAGCGCATAGCCCCAAAAGGATTTTGGAAGAGTTGCATGATTCATCATAGATCTAACCATGTCCATCAAATTTCGGTTACGCCTCTCTGATACACCATTATGCTGTGGTGTATATGGCGGAGTCCATTGAGACAATATCCCATTGTCCCTAAGATAATCTTGAAACTCTTGACTCAAGTATTCACCACCCCGATCGGATCGAAGTATCTTAATACTTTTGCAAAGCTGTTTCTCTACTTCACTTCTGAACTCTTTGAATTTCTCAAAAGCTTCAGATTTGTGTTTCATTAAGAACACATACCCGAATCGTGAGTGATCATCGATAAAGGTAATGAAGTAGCTATAACCTCCTTGTGCAAGAGTTGACATTGGTCCACATACATCAGTATGTATTAGACCAAACAATTCTCCCACTGGTTTACCTTTTCCGGAAAAGGGTAATATGGTCATCTTGCCTTTTAAGCATGATTCGCATGTATCAAATGAACCGGGTTCAAATGATTCCAGAATTCCACATCGGTGTAATTTGGTCATGCGTTTCTTACTTACATGGCCAAGACGACAATGCCACGTATAGGAGTCTATTTGATTATCTATTCGAGCACGTTTGTTGCTAACATCGATATCGAAAACGTCACCGGATAAATCTAACGTGTAGATACCATTCTATAAAGTTCCGGTCCCATAAAGAACATCATTTAAAGTTATGTAACAGCAATTGTTACTAAAAGTTAAATGATAACCCTTTTCATTCAAGCATGAAATAGATACAATGTTCTTTATTAACGAAGGAACAAAATAACAATTATCCAATTCTAAGACAAGTCCAGTAGGGAGCTTTAGCAAATATGTTTCGATGGCAACAGCAGCAATCTTTGCTCCATTTCCAACTCGCAAATTCACTTCTCCCTTGACGAGTCTTCTTCTATTCCTTAGCCTCTGTATGTCATTACATATATGTGAGCTACACCCAGTATCAAGTACCTAGATGGACGAGAAAATAGAGTGACATTCAATAACGAAGATACCTGAAGAGGATGGGGCATCGGATGCCTTCTTCTTCAAGGACTCAAGATAAACCTTACAGTTTCTTCGCCAGTGACCCTCCTTGCCACAGTGATGGCAAGTGCCTTTTGGTGCCTTTTCAGTCTTTTTGGCCTTTTTCTTCTTTCCCTTATTCTGTTCTTTGGGCTTCCTCTTAGAGCCTTTCTTTGAGGAACCATCTAACAGTACCATCTTCTGATCCTGCTTTACAGAAGGCTCTACAGTCTTCAGCAGGTTGAGCAACTCAGGAATGGTAGTCTCCAGCTTGTTCATCTGATAGTTCATCACAAATTGTGAGTAACTCTTGGGCAAACAATGTCGAATTAAGTCAACACTTAGTTCGTGATCCATTGCAAATCCGAGTGTGGCTAGTCGCTCAATGTACCCCAACATCTTCAACACAAACTGTGAGACAGAAGTGTCTTCCTGCATCTTAGAGGTGAAGAGGAGTCTGGAGACCTCGAACCTTTCGGATCTCGCCTGCTCGTCAAACAGCTCATGAAGATGGAAGATGATGGTATGAGCATCCATATGCTCATGCTGCTTTTGCAGCTCAGGTACCATAGCGGCTAGCATGATGCAACTCGCATGTTCAGAATCGTTTACATGTTTCTGATAGGCCACTAACTGGTCTGGAGTTGCATCTTCTGGAGGATGGTTGGGAAGTAGTTCTTCAAGGACATAAGCAAGCTTTTCGGCCTTGAGGACTATCCTCAGGTTTCGAAGCCAGCCCATGAAGTTCGGCCCTGTCAGCTTATTGGTATCCAAAATGGAACGCAAATTCAGAGAAGACATGATCAAGTGATTATCCTAGAAATACAAATTGAGCTTATGTGAGAAGAATGATAAAGAATGCATCAATATACATTAATTAAATCCTATTTATTTTTCGAATTGAATAACCCTTTTTATCAATTCGGGAGATCGTAGGAACATCTCCAAATAGGTTGATATCCAACCATAGATGAGAACAACCATGGCTAGAGTCCATCAAGTTATTCTTAGCTATGAAGGTAGGTAATTATACCGATTACATATTATACATATGTAACTATCACATTATGCTATCAACTAATTGAATGTTTGCATAAATCATTGGGTTGTTAACTCATTAACAAGTATGCAACAATATACATAGCACCCAACTGCACCTCTCTTTACATTGACCTTGGCTGTGGCACAACAAATCGATGCTCTAAGCTTAAGGCTGACCCATTAATCAAGAAATAGTTTTAATATGGTTGGAGCTCATTCAACCGTTTAGTCAGGCTTGGATGTGTCCAACAACCAAAACTAAGGATTGACCTCTGACTCCAACTATATTAATCATAAACTAATTCCATGGTTTGAACATGTTGAGGTTCAAGCCGGGCATGGATGTGTCTATCAACCCAAACGAGAAACAAAACTCTGGTTCTAACCATATTAATGGAAGGTGTTGGCCTTAATATTTTGTAAGGGGTTTTGGGTCTCATCCTTTTCCTTTTAAGTACATTCATGACATATAATTATGTCATGTTCTAACGATTTCCTTAATAAAGTATGTATGTGACTTAATTTATCAAGTCTCATTAATTGAATTAGGAACCGGATTTCCTAATTCTAATTTCACACTTTATTCAAGGAATTGTTTTGGGAAACAATTTCCTAAATTGTCATAATCAATTTCGGAAATAATATGTTTAAGACTTTGATTTCTCTAAATCAAATCTTATTAAATTAAGAGACAGATTCCCTTAATTCAACCACATATTATTATCATGAAAATCTTATTTAAGGAAATAAACTCTATAGGAAACAATTTTTCCTAATTAATTTTGGAGACACCAATATGTAAGAGCATCACCTCATAAATCAAATAAGGAAATTATCGTTTGAGATTCACCTCAAAAATTTCCAAGATTTGATCACATATTTTATTTATGGATAATTAATTACAACAAATTATTTACTTTGGGTGGCTCCCCGAGGCACTCCCCAAAGAAAAGAAATTTGTTGTAAATCTAATTTGGCCTGCTCCCCGAGGCATAACCAAATTAAATTTGACAATTAAAGAACTTGTTAATAATATAATTTGGATGGCTCTCCGAGGCCTACCCAAATCAATTTTAACAATTCATATTCAAAATAGGAAATTAAATTATAACAACTAACTTTAATTTGGGTGGCTCCCCGAGGCACTCCCCAAAGTAAAGAATTTTGTTAATAATTTAAAAACTAATTTGAATTTAATTGTCAATTAATGTTTCCATAAAATGTCTAGACTTTCATGAAAAGAAAGTGCCCAAAATTACGAGCTTTCCATAAATGGAAAGTTTCCAAAATTAAAAGGTTTTCAGAATTATTGTAAGTTTCTGGTACAAAGAAAACTTACGTATTTCCAAAATTAGAAAATTTCCAAAATTAGGAAATTTCCAAAATTGGAAAGATTCCAAAAATGGAAAGTTTTCACAATTATCATAAAATTTCAGAAAAAGAGATATTTCAAAAGTTTGTGAAATTTCATGAGGATTTCCAAACTTTGAAATTCCTAAATCTAAAATTTACCATAATTGGAAAGTTTCATAATTGGAAAATTTTCCAAAATTGAGATCATGACAAAGTTTTCCGCAAAACAATTATATGATTATGTCGAACACTAATATGCTCTGATACCACTGTTGGGACCGGGTGCATGCCGACGCGGTCACGTATTGTAATTGTTACATAATTACATGCAGCGGAAACAAAAGCATGAATAATTTCCTAAATTATTCTAACACATATCCTAAGCATGCAATGTGTTCACATAATCGTAATATAAAATTTTTGCAGAAAAGGAAATTACTCTACGAATTACCTTACGTAACTTGGAAGAAGGGATGAGATCCAATCGTTAGCGTCCCTTGAAAGCTCCGCCTCTATTCGTATCCACGCCGAGTATCATCGGGATGACTTCGCTAAGCCACGAGTTTCGTGTTCATGAGAACTACTAGATTCTCCGTGAACACGACGAAAACCGAGAGAGTAATCAAATCGAAATACTCACCACCAAGGTTGGCCAAAGAGGAAGATCGTCGCAAGGAAGAACTTCATCGCCTTGATGCTTCTCCTTGTGCTCACGGCAAGAAGAAAGAGGGGAGGCCTATGGCCGGCCAAGAGAGAGGGAGAGAAGAAGAGGAGAGAGCCCAAGCAATTCTTGGATGGATCATCTTCCATGGCACCCCTTGGGTCCTTTATATAGGGAGAGGTTTCTTAATTCCCAAGCAAACCTCTCCTTGATTATGGAATAATTTCTCAATCAATCCATAATCAAGGCTCTCATAAATCAAGCTTCTTCTTCTTGATTATGGAATAATTTCTCAATCAATCCATAATCAAGGCTCTCTTTCATTTGGCATGATTATATAAAATTTATAAAACAAACCAACCATTGGTTCATTATATAAATTTTATTAAACAAACCAACTCATGGTTCATTATATAAAAATTTATATAAAATTTATATAATCTTTTATAAAATAAACCAACCTTTAGTCTATTTTATAAAACAAACCATAATAGCCTTATCCTCTTATGGTGGTGGCTGGTGTAACACCCAATAATTTTCTGGTATTATTAGGGATTTTTTAGAATTTTATAGCATTTTTTCGGATTAAAAATAGAAAGAAAAAAATAAGGGGTCGTGTGGGATTTGATCCCGCAACCACAAGGGAAGCAAAGCCTTAAGGGCATCCAAGTAACCAGCTGGGCTAGGGTATCAAGCACAGAAAAGAATGAAACGAAATAATATTATAGTTGATTTAGCCCGTTTCATGAAGAGGTATTTAAACTTCCACTTAAGTTGTGTTAAGACCCCTTTTAGGGTTTCGGGAAGCCACGCGAGCAGAGGGAGGAGGTTGCGAAAACAGGGAGAAAGGGGGAGTTTTCTTCCTCCTTCTTCTTCCTCCTAAAGTAGAAAACCTAGGGCTTCTTCCCTAGGGCCAAGGGTGAAGTTTTCTTGCAAAGGAAGAGGAAAAGAACCCTATGCTAGGAATTTCGAGATACTTAGTGAGTTTTCTTCAAGAAAAGGGTAAGTAGATCACTCACCTGCAATAGGAGTAGTTTTCGTATGTAAGATCTTGTTGTAGAACCATGTTTTATGATGCATGCGTTAAGATTATGGTTAGCGTGTGTTTTAAGTTCTTAAAGATGTATGTTTTTCATGATAGAAATTTAATTTGGTTTTGATTTGGTGTATGTAAGCTAAGCATGATAAGATTTAATTTGTCTAGAGTCCCAAAAATGAGGTTGGGATTAAGGGCACGCAAGGTGCTCGATGAAAGTCCCAAGTAAGAAAGGTAAAGGGTTTTAAGTGCAAAGTTTATGCGAAAGTAAGATAGTTGATCGGTATAAGTGCTGTAAGTAAGAAAGTATTTTATTTTCAGAAAGTGACATGTACCGGGCAAATGGAAGGCCCACCGAAAGATAGAAAGAAGCTCTAATAGGGTGTGGTGGCTAGCTACCCCACAACCTATTAGAGAAGCGCGCAATTGGTACATTGATACCATGGTACAATGTCAAGGCCTAAAGAAAGTTGAATATTATTTTCAAGTATATAAGTATTTACAAGTGTTTTAGCTTTGAGTACATGTCTTTATTTCAATAAGTTCACATTGATACTTTGCAAGCATGATAAAGGGTAAGAGTAAAGAGGTTAGTGTTAATGTATGAGCATGTTAAGTTTACAAATGTTTTATGCAAGTAATGTTTTCAATATGATTGAGCATGATAAGTATATGTAAGTTTTTCCCATGTGCATGTATTTTGGAAGTAAGCATTCTTTGAAAAGAGCATGTTTATCCCTTATCGTTTGGATTTGTGAGTTAGGATTTACTTACTAAGCAATTTGCTTATTAGTTGCATTTTCCTTCTATTACAGATAAAGGTAAAGAAAAAGCATAAGTTAAGGAGGCGAGGGACTTGCTTTGATGTTCAGTGGCGGCGGAACCGTGGAAGAGATCTTTGGGCTAAGTCTTGTAGAACATGTGTTTTGGTGTTTTGAAGTGGTAGAAGGAATGACTTTGTTTAAACTACGCATAGAGGTTAAGTTTGGTACAAACTCTAGAGTGTTTTGCTTATATTTTGATAGTTTTGTTAAATCTCGCAAGGATTCTAATTTCAAGTTATTGAATTCGTTTTGAGTTGCTAAAATGTTCATAAAACTAGTATAGAGTATAGAAATGGAGTTGTGTCTTTGTATAGCTTGGAAGTATATGTTTTGTGGATCGTTGGAGATGGTTTTCAGGTCTGAAATGTAGGTTTTCAGGCGTGCCAGTCGACTGGTTCAGAACCAGTCGACTGCGATATCGAACAGAACTTTCTGTTCGATGCACCAGTCGACTGCCATGAGGCCAGTCGACTGGTGCCGCGCCCAGAAACTTGCTGTGACCGATACCAGTCGACTGGCTAAATAGCAGTCGACTGGTACTATTGAAAAGAAAGTGGTATAGAGCAGCTGGTTAGTGCTTTAGTTTTACAACTAAGAGGTCTAGGGGTCAAATCCTTGCAAAGTAAATAAAATGAAAGTTTTTTTTTAAAAGGAGAAAAATTCATAGCAAGTTAAAGGAAGTCTAGTAGTGGTAATCCTAAGGCTAAGACTAAGGTAAAGTTAAGGATAAGTGAATGTGGCGCTCGCCTTAAGGAAGAGAGAGAGAAGTAGAGGAAGGCGGGTCGTCACAGAGTGGTATCAGAGCCAGTTTTCCATCCTTCCGCCACACTGACATCAAGCATCAATCCTGCCGCCTGCCAAGTAAGAAGTTCATATGTTGTAGTTTTGTATGCTTTTCATTATTGACTGCTAGTATCAGTAAGTACATGATGATAAGGAAGTATGTTAGTATTATTATATGCTATTATGTGCATGATTAGTAAATGCTATTATGAGTATGATGATCAGTAATGCTATTATGAGTATGATGACAGTATGGTGATATGGCATATGTCATATGAGTATGATGATATGAGTAGGATGATAGTAAAGTAATGAAATGTCCGTATTAATGAAATGTCATTACCCTCTTTATGATATAAAGTAAGAGAATGTCAAGAGGACGTCCTAGATGATGTAAAGTAAGAGAATGCCAAGAGGACGTCCTAGAAAGGCCCAAAATGAGGAGCGAGCTCCTAAAGGGCAAGAGGCAACAAAGTCAGTACCACCACCAAATCTTTTAGAGGTGGTGTCTCAGTTACAAGGGTAAGTAGTAGAATAGCAGCGAGTTATTGCCACCATGATGACTAACCAGTAGGCCGCTCCCATTTCCCCGCTTGTGGAGAATGTAGTGGCACCAGTTGTGACCGACGATCCATCGGTTACATCTATAGTCCCGGCAAGGGGGGTAAGGCAAGAAGCGTACCTCATCTAGTGGTAGAAACTGAAGCCAGATAACTTCTCAGGCACAAGTGAACAATGGGATTCTCAAGCATGGTTCAAAACGTTGGAAAGCAAAGTAGAGCAACTGGACTGACCTGAGGTAGAGAAGATAAAGTGCGCCTCCTTCTGCCTTACTGGAGATGCTAGATTGTGATGGGAGAGAGTCTAGGCCAAGAGAAATGTCAGCCAGATGACATGGGCCGACTTCGAGATCGAGTTCTTTAAAAATACATTCATATGCGAGTAACCAACAAGCGTTATGATGAATTCATGGTGTTCAGACCTGGAGAACTATCCGTGGATGAAGGAGTGAGGAAGTTCAACCGACTAGCTTGTCTGTGCCTAGAGCTAGTTGGCACTGAAAGAGAAAGAGTCAGGCTAATGATCAAGATGTTAAGGACTGAGATAGCTTTAAAGGTGGCCAGCGGTGTTAGTAGGCCGCAGACCTCGGAACGACTGATAACAGTATAAAAGCCACCAGAAATGTTAAACGATGAAGTTCTTAATGACCTTACCTTCGAGAGAGGTCATGGCATCTACTCAGAGGCTAAGGGCAGTACCAATCTGGATTTCCATCCGAGAGCTCTATAGTGACTTGGTAGTCCTAGAGATGAAGGATTACGATGTCATTTTAGGGATGGACTTCTTGAGCAAGTATAGTGCTTCTATAGACTACCGCAAGAGGAAAGTCAAGTTCACACCAGAAGCAGAACCTCCATTTGAGTTTATTGGAGACCCAAAGAGAAAGACAAAAAGGTTCTTATCTACCTTACAAGCTCAGAAAATGTTAGAGAAGGGGTGCTCTGGTTTTCTAGCTCATATAGTGGATGCAAGTCAAGGAGAAGGGTTGAAGAGAGAAGAAGTGAGGGTAGTATGTGACTATCCTGAGGTGTTTCCTGAAGAGTTACCAGGACTCCCTCCCAATCGGGAAATTGAGTTCGAAATTGAGTTGGCCCCAGGAACCAACCCAATTTCGAAGGCACCTTATCACATGGCGCCAGCAGAACTGAAAGAATTACAAGAACAATTGCAAGAGCTGCTTGACAAGGGTTTCATCCGCCCTAGTCATTCACCTTGGGGAGCTCCTGTACTGTTCGTTAAGAAGAAAGATGGATCTATGCGAATGTGCATAGATTATCGAGCTTTGAATAAGGTAACCATCAAGAACAGATATCCTTTGCCAAGGATAGATGATTTATTTGATCAGCTGAAGGGAGCCACAGTGTTCTCCAAGATAGATCTGCGATCAGGTTACCATCAGCTTAGAGTGAAGGAGAGTGATGTGCCAAGGACTGCTTTCAGTACAAGATATGGGCACTACGAGTTTGTGGTCATGCCCTTTGGAGTGACAAACGCCCCTGCGACGTTTATGGATCTAATGAATAGAGTGTTCAAGGACTTTCTTGACAAGTTTGTCATTGTCTTCATTGATGATATCCTAGTGTATTCAAAGACTCAGGAAGAACATGAAGAACACCTGAAGATAGTGTTGCAGACCTTACACCAGAGGGAGCTGTATGCCAAATTCTCAAAGTGTGAGTTTTGGCTGGACCAGAAGGCCACATCATTTCCAAGGAAGGTATTATGGTAGACCCAGCCAAGATGAAGCAGTTAGTAACTGGAGTCGACCAAGGAATGCCAGTGAGATCAGAAGTTTTCTGGGTTTGGCAAGGTACTACAGAAGGTTTGTGGAGGACTTTTCAAAGATAGCTTCTCCACTTACAGCCCTTACCAGAAAGAATAAGAAGTATGAGTGGACTAAAGACTGTGAGCAGAGTTTCCTTGAGTTGAAGAAGAGACTGACCAGCGCTCCTATCCTTACAGTACCCGAAGGTGATAAGAGCTTTGATATATACAGTGATGCATCAAAGCTAGGACTTGGAGCAGTCCTTATGCAAGAAGGCAAAGTCATAGCTTATGCTTCCAGACAACTCAAGGACTATGAAAAGAATTACCCCACTCATGATCTGGAGTTGGCAGCTGTAGTCTTTGCTCTAAAGATATGGAGGCATTACTTGTATGGATTGCAGTGTAAGATTTATACAGATCACCAGAGTCTGAAATATTTCTTCACTCAGAAAGACCTCAATATGAGACAGCGAAGGTGGCTCGAGTTAGTGAAGGACTATGACTGTGAGATTCTTTACCACCCTGGTAAGGCAAATAGAGTAGCAGATGCACTGAGTAGAAAGACTTGTGCCACTTTGATGTCCTTATCAGCATTGGCACCACCATTACAGAAGGATATAGTAGATTATGGAGTGGAGATTATTGATGGACAACTAGCCCTATTGACACTAGAGTCAACTTTGCTTGAAGAGATACAGAAAGAGCAAGCTGAGGATTCTGATATCCAAAGGATCAAGCAAGAGGTGCAAGAAGAAGAGAGTAAAGAGTTTAGAGTATCTGATAGTGGGATACTCTATTATGGTGACCGTTTGTGTGTTCCCAAGAATGAAGAGCTGAGAAAGAAGATTCTTGAAGAAGCCCATGGAACTCCCTACTCCATGCATCCTGGTTCTACCAAGATGTACCAGGACTTGAAAAGAAGATTTTGGTGGTCCGGAATGAAAAGAGACATAGCTAGGTATGTCAACACCTGCCTGACATGTCAGAGAGTTAAAGCAGAACACCAGAGACCAGGAGGTGTCCTACAGCCCATTCAGATTCCAGAGTGGAAATGGGAAGACATAGCCATGGATTTCATAGTTGGTTTACCAAAGACAACTAATGACTATGATGCTATTTGGGTGATAGTAGACAGATTGACCAAGTCTGCCCACTTTTTGGCAATCAGAGTGTCTTACTCAATTGAAAAGTTAGCCCAATTATATGTGCAGGAAGTGATCCGACTACACGGAGTCCCGAAGACCATTATCTCTGATAGGGATGGTCGTTTCACTTCACACTTTTGGGAGTGCGTACAGACAGCGTTGGGCACCAAACTGAAATTCAGCACAGCTTTCCATCCTCAGACTGATGGACAGACAGAGAGAGTGAATCAGGTTCTAGAAGATATGCTCAAAGCTTGTGCATTGGACTTCAAGGGCAGTTGGTGCAAGTATTTATGTTTAGCTGAGTTTGCCTACAACAACAGTTACCAAGCCACTATTGGTATGACACCCTATGAAGCTCTTTATGGTAGGAAGTGTAGATCTCCCCTCTGTTGGTATGAAGGAAGTGAGAAGAAGGAAATGGGGTCACAGACTGATCTTATAGATGATACCACAGAAGATATAAAGAGCATCCGCCAGAGGATAGAGACTGCTCAGAGTAGGCAGAAGAGTTACGCCGATGTACGCCGTAGGCCGTTGGAGTTTGAAGTTGGGGATACAGTTTTCCTCAAAGTAGCTCCTATGAAGGGTGTGATGAGATTTGGCAAGAAAGGCAAGCTAAGTCCTCGGTACGTAGGGCCCTACCCAGTGACGAAAAGAGTTGGCAAAGTAGCTTATGAGTTGGAGCTACCCTCAGAGATGTCAGCAATACACAATGTGTTCCATGTCTCAATGCTAAAGAAGCATACCCCAGATGCCAACCAAGTGATTGAGCCACAGATGGTACAAGTTCAAGAAGATCTCAGTTATGAAAGTCGACCTATACAGATAATAGATCGAGCAGATAAGAAGCTGAGGAACAAAGTGGTACCACTAGTAAAAGTTTTATGGCTGAATCAGAAGTATGAAGAGGCAACCTGGGAGTCAGAAGATAGCATGAGGCAAAGGTATCTAGAGCTGTTCTAAGTTCGAGGATGAACTTTTTATAAGGTAGGGAGGATTGTAACACCCAATAATTTTCTGGTATTATTAGGGATTTTTCGGAATTTTATAGCATTTTTTCGGATTAAAAATAGAAAGAAAAAAATAAGAGGTCGGGTGGGATTTGATCCCGCGACCACAAGGCAAGCAAAGCCTTAAGGGCATCCAAGTAACCAGCTGGGCTAGGGTATCAAGCACAGAAAAGAATGAAACGAAATAATATTATAGTTGATTTAGCCCGTTTCATGAAGAGGTATTTAAACTTCCACTTAAGTTGTGTTAAGACCCCTTTTAGGGTTTCGGGAAGCCGCGCGAGCAGAGGGAGGAGGTTGCGAAAACAGGGAGAAAGGGGGAGTTTTCTTCCTCCTTCTTCTTCCTCTTGAAGTAGAAAACCTAGGGCTTCTTCCCTAGGGCCAAGGGTAAAGTTTTCTTGCAAAGGAAGAGGAAAAGAACCCTACGCTAGGAATTTTGAGATACTTAGTGAGTTTTCTTCAAGAAAAGGGTAAGTAGATCACTCACCTGCAATAGGAGTAGTTTTCGTATGTAAGATCTTGTTGTAGAACCATGTTTTATGATGCATGCGTTAAGATTATGGTTAGCGTGTGTTTTAAGTTCTTAAAGATGCATGTTTTTCATGATAGAAATTTAATTTGGTTTTGATTTGGTGTATGTAAGCTAAGCATGATAAGATTTAATTTGTGAAGAGTCCCAAAAATGAGGTTGGGATTAAGGGCACGCAAGGTGCTCGATGAAAGTCCCAAGTAAGAAAGGTAAAGGGTTTTAAGTGCAAAGTTTATGCGAAAGTAAGATAGTTGATCGGTATAAGTGCTGTAAGTAAGAAAGTATTTTATTTTCAGAAAGTGACATGTACCGGGCAAATGGAAGGCCCACCGAAAGATAGAAAGAAGCTCTAATAGGGTGTGGTGGCTAGCTACCCCACAACCTATTAGAGAAGCGCGCAATTGGTACATTGATACCATGGTACAATGTCAAGGCCTAAAGAAAGTTGAATATTATTTTCAAGTATATAAGTATTTACAAGTGTTTTAGCTTTGAGTACATGTCTTTATTTCAATAAGTTCACATTGATACTTTGCAAGCATGATAAAGGGTAAGAGTAAAGAGGTTAGTGTTAATGTATGAGCATGTTAAGTTTACAAATGTTTTATGCAAGTAATGTTTTCAATATGATTGAGCATGATAAGTATATGTAAGTTTTTCCCATGTGCATGTATTTTGGAAGTAAGCATTCTTTGAAAAGAGCATGTTTATCCCTTATCGTTTGGATTTGTGAGTTAGGATTTACTTACTAAGCAATTTGCTTATTAGTTGCATTTTCCTTCTATTGCAGATAAAGGTAAAGAAAAAGCATAAGTTAAGGAGGCGAAGGGACTTGCTTTGATGTTCAGTGGCGGCGGAACCGTGGAATAGATCTTTTGGCTAAGTCTTGTAGAACATGTGTTTTGGTGTTTTGAAGTGGTAGAAGGAATGACTTTGTTTAAACTACGCATAGAGGTTAAGTTTGGTACAAACTCTAGAGTGTTTTGCTTACATTTTGATAGTTTTGTTAAATCTCGCAAGGATTCTAATTTCAAGTTATTGAATTCGTTTTGAGTTGCTAAAATATTCATAAAACTAGTATAGAGTATAGAAATGGAGTTGTGTCTTTGTATTGCTTGGAAGTATATGTTTTGTGGATCGTTGGAGATGGTTTTCAGGTCTGAAATGTAGGTTTTCAGGCGTGCCAGTCGACTGGTTCAGAACCAGTCGACTGCGATATCGAACAGAACTTTCTATTCGATGCACCAGTCGACTGCCATGAGGCCAGTCGACTGGTGCCGCGCCCAGAAACTTGCTGTGACCGATACCAGTCGACTGGCTATATAGCTGTCGACTGGTACTATTGAAAAGAAAGTGGTATAGAGCAGCTGGTTAGTGCTTTAGTTTTACAACAGAGGTCTAGGGGTCAAATCCTTGCAAAGTAAATAAAATGAAAGTTTTTTTTTAAAAGGGGAAAAATTCATAGCAAGTTAAAGGAAGTCAAGTAGTGGTAATCCTAAGGCTAAGACTAAGGTAAAGTTAAGGTTAAGTGAATGTGGCGCTCTCCTTAAGGAAGAGAGAGAGAAGTAGAGGAAGGTGGGTCGTCACAGCTGGCCATGACAAGAAGAGTGGAGGCCACCTCCTTGGCCGGCCCATCTAACCCCAATTGGATCAAATCCCTTAATGAATTAAACTTGTTTAATTCACCCATTAAGTCTTTAAAAGACTTAGCCATTCTATGCTTCCGATGCGCCTGAAATAAATTCAGTTTTGACTATTGTTTGGACTTACCAAAAATAGTCTATCTCGATTGGAGAATCCAATTCTCAACTCGTTTTAAATCCTTCGAATTACTCGTTATGCGTGTGACCAAATAGGCTTTCAATTTATGTTGGCCGTCCATAATTAACTAATTAATTATAGAACGATCATGAGTGGCACCTAGTAGTACATCATGATCCCCAATTAATTGAAAGATCAATGGTTGACCTCAGAAATGATTCTGAAACCCTTCAGCAGCTATAATGAATCGTGCCCCATTCCCTTCACCATCTTATACCCACTTGGTTTAGGACATGGTCTATGTGTGCCAGTCCCCACTAGGCTGACTACGTCACACCTAGCCCAAGTAACGTTTCTTCGTCCTATGAATTCTAATTACTCTCATGTATTTAAGAGATTCATACTCTGAACATGTCATGCTCTGGCCAGAGGCTTCGAGTAACAATCTGACGATAGACCTCGGGTATACATCTCCTTGCAAGGAGTGGTGAATCCTTTGTCGGCTATTCAAACATCTTCGGGCACTTCGGCTTATACCCAATCATCCTTGGTCCACACCTCCTTGGAGATGCTTGCTTTAGATGTCAAAGTATAAGTCTCCATGACCAAGATGACTTGAACACCGCAAGTCAAAGCAACATCGCACTTAAGCTGCAGTAAGAACTTCACTGACATATCTATATGTAGACTACCATATGAAGTTTTACAGCTAGTCACTCCAATGAACTAGTTCCCTTAACTAGCATTCATGTTAATCTTCGGACATCTCAATGTCACCAGCCAGTGAGAATCAGCTGATTAGAGAATAACCCATACTAGTCTCAACAGAATTGATAGTGTCCGTATTTATTAATTCATCGACTAGGGACACAATTTCAATACTTCACAATTGCACATGTAGAGATAATCACTAGTTGTGAATTCATCGTAAATTCTCTCATGGTGTGAATTGTATTGTAGACATTCAGTAAATGAGCTTAAGATCTTAATCAAATAATCATGTATACTCAAATAGTGAATATTCATTTATTAAAATAAATGATTACAATCATAAGGCGATTGCCTTAGGACACTTCTCTCATATCACTAACAGCTAAAACAATTGAAGGAAGTAAATGCTTAAAATTCAAATTATCTAAACTTAAACATCAAATCAGTTTCTAATCAAGTCATCCCTTTGCCGTCACACAAAGGTTGAGCAATGAACCCCCTAGCTCAAAAATCAATGAAGAAAGACTTCTCGAGATCAGTTTGCAATTGACTTGCGCATGTTGGTCTTCCTGATCAGTCACTGGACCGATCAGGTCTTCTTCTGATCGGATTGGGAACTGATCAGAAGAGTCTCTGATCGATCGGGGCGAACGATCAATAGCTGTAATCACTCCTTGATTTCTTCCATCTCGATCGACTGGATGACGATCGATGCTCAGAAAACCATCAAATGCTCCGAGAACCCCTCTGAAGCTTCGACAACTCTCTGGACGACAGAAATCGGACGATCGACAATGGATCGATCGATGAAAACAGAACTCTGGTGACACCCACACCTACGCTTCCAAAAACACAACCAATTAGCCAACTGAACAAGGAAATCTTACCTCGATGATTTGAAACTTGAGAAGATCTGAATCTGATGTGGCCGCACGATCGGATAAAAAAAAACTGATGCAAAAACGATGAAGAAACTGCGGAGACAACACGAAGAACAGTGGCGATCTGCGACATGCGACGACCTCTGATCGGTAGAAGAAAGCAGTTATATTGGTTAGCAACGAACGACTGAGATCTTCCTTGCTCCATCCAGTGGTCAGATCTCCTCAGATTTAACCCAACCTTCCAGATCTTGATCAAGGGTCAGGATTTGCCTCTCAGTAGCTCGGATCTACCAGATTTGCAACGGATGGCTCAGATTGCCCTAATCTTCGAATGGACGACCTAGATCCTCTCGTGCTTGATCCAACGACTGAATTAACTCTAATTTGGCCCAAACTTTCAGATCTTAATCTAAAGTCTTGATTAAGTCTATCTTGAGCTTGGATTGACAAGAAGTTGATGGATGGCTCAGATCTAGTCGTTCTTTGCTCGGACGACCCACATTGATCCATCTCTTGATCCCTTTGATCAAAGCCAATTCTGACTCAAGTATGATCCAATCTGATCTAGGTCCATGATCATTTGAAGCCTACAAAATTTGATTCACATTTTAGTGTCAAAATATCTCAAATATACAAAGATTTGAATCAAAAGCCAAAATAGAAAATTCATGAAACCTAATGTAAATGCAAACTTAAGCATGTAAAAGTGGATCAAAACATGGATTTGAGAGCCTAAAATGTTGACAAAATGGTAGTTATCAGCAACCCGGTTCAAAAAGTTAAGCTAAACAAATAGGTAAAGTAACAGATTTAATTTCCTCCCCCTGGAAGAAATCTCCCCCTGAGTTTTCAAAAGTTCATGGGGTTTTTGAAAACTTTTCTAAGTCTTTGTTTCTAAAATTGAAAAGGTTTTTCAGGTTTTTAACAATTAGAAAATTTTCAAAAAAGGGATTTTTAGGTTAGAAAAATTTTTAAAATATTTTTGAGTTGGGCACTTTAGAAAATTTTTCAACACGTTTAGCTTTAGCACTTAGAAAATTTTCAAGAGAATTTTGAAGTTAACACTTAGAAAATTTTCCACCAGAAAATTTTAAAGTAAGTACTTAGAATATTTTCGAAGACAATTTTGTGTTAAGTACTTAGAAGATTTTCAAGAACAATTTTGAGTTAAGTACTTAGAAGATTTTCAAAAATAATTTTGATTTAAGTACTTAGAAGATTTTCAAAAATAATTTTGAGTTAAGTACTTAGAGAACTTTACTTTTTGAAAAAGGAGATAAAAGTTTTGAAAAAAAATTAATTTGAAAAAAAAATAAATTTTAAAACTTTCTTTTTCTCTCCTTTCCAATCTCTCCCCCTTTGCCATATATAAAAAAAAATATAGCCAAAAACTGAGTAATAAAAAGTAAGGTGCTGTATTAAACCAATTCCAAGCATACACTGGACCAAATCAATTTAAATTTTCTCTTTCGGGTCATGTCTAACCCAATTAGCTACTTACTAACTGCTATAAACAGTAGTTTTCGCTAGGGTTAGTCAAGTTAAGTGATCTGATCAAGTTAGATTTTTAACCTGATTACTGTTTAATTGGTATTTAGTACCCCAATTACTGCAGATGCACTGACTTAAAACATCTTGAATCAAGACATAGACCTAATCATCTCAACCCAGTCTAGGTTATCAATCAAAAGTACCCTAAGGTGCTTGTGAGATGCTGGCTTCTAGATCTATAGGTGCATGCAGTTCTAGGGTTAGGGCCTAAGCTAAGTCCTTTTGCGAAAAAAGTCCTAGTTTTGAAGGGAGTAAGTTTTTAAGAAAAACTAAGTCATAATATTATTTTAAATAAAAAAATGATTTTTCAAATAAAATAAGAAATAAATCAGTTTTTGAACAGAAACATAAGTAGAGCAGTCCTATTCTACCAAGTATAACCCTAACTACCTTCTTAGTGAGCTGAACTCAGACTCAGGTAAGGGTTTAGTGAAGATATCAGCTAAGTTTGATTTTGAATCTACATG
This sequence comes from Boesenbergia rotunda, assembly GCA_024364735.1. NCBI lineage: Eukaryota > Viridiplantae > Streptophyta > Magnoliopsida > Zingiberales > Zingiberaceae > Boesenbergia > Boesenbergia rotunda. The sequence continues at coordinate 142,205 of JAGFNQ010003856.1, forward strand.
GTTAAGGATAACTCACCCCTGGCTACATGATCTCTTACAATGTGATGTTTAACCTCTAAATGTTTAGTTTTAGAGTGATGGATTGGGTTCTTAGTTAGATTAATTAAGCTTATGTTATCTATGTAGACTTGGGTTTGGGTGTAATCATGTTGGAAGTCCTTAAGAGTGTGCATCATCCATATGAGTTGTGCTACACACTCTCCTAAAGCAACATATTCAGCTTCGGTTGTAGATAGAGCTACGCAGTGTTGCTTTCTACTGCACCAACTGACTAGACTATTTCCTAAAAGTTGGCAGCTTCCACATGTACTTTTTCTGTCTAGTTTGCATCCAGCATAGTCAGAATCAGAGTATCCTGATAGGTCAAAAGTTGAGGTCCTAGGATACCAAATCCCTACATTTAGGGTTCCCTTAATGTATCTAAGTATTCTTTTTAGGGCTGCCAAGTGTGTTTCCTTAGCACAGGTTTGATATCTAGCACACATTCCTATAGCGAAAAGGATATCAGGTCTGCTAGCTGTAAGGTAAAGTAGACTACCAATCATACTTCGATATAGTTTAAGGTCTATAGGTTTACCTTCAGGGTCACTATCTATTTTTATATTTGTGGCCATAGGGGTACTTATGCTTTTAGAGTTATCCATTTTAAATTTCTTTATTAATTCCTTAGCATATTTGGATTGATGGACATAATTTCCATCCCTAGTTTGCTTAATTTGTAATCCTAAAAAGAAGTTGAGCTCACCAACTAAGCTCATTTCGAATTTGTTTTCCATTATTTTTACAAATTCTTTTAAGAAATTTGAGTTGGTGGATCCAAAAATTATGTCATCAACATAGATTTGGGCAATGAAAATGTCTCTTTCTAAGGTCTTGACAAAGAGAGTTGAGTCAATTTGTTCTTGATTAAATTCCTTAGAAATGAGGTAGGTTGATAGGCGTTCATACCATGCCCTAGGTGCTTGTTTTAGTCCATACAGTGCCTTATTGAGTTTGTAAATGTGGTCAGGTTTTTCTAAGTCCTCAAAACCGGGGGGTTGTCCTACATAGACTTCTTCTCTAATAAACCCATTCAGAAAGGCTAACTTTACATCCATTTGGTAGAGTTTCTAACTATTTCTCCTTGGTCATTTAGCTTATTCCTAAAAACTCATTTAGTATCTATAATGGATTTGCCCTAAGGTTTAGGTACTAGTTCCCAGACTTGGTTTCTCTCAAATTGGGCTAACTCCTCTGTTAGTAATATGAGAGAAGTGTCCTAAGGCAATCGCCTTATGATTGTAATCATTTACTTTAATAAATGAATATTCACTATTTGAGTATACATGTTCGTGTATTTGATTGAGATCTTAAACTCATTTACTGAATGTCCGCAATACAATTCACAGCATGAGAGAATTTGTGATGAATTCACAACTAGTGATTATCTCTACATGTGCAATTGTGAAGTATTGAAATTGTCCCTAGTCGATGAATTGATAAATACGGACACTATCAATTCTGTTCAAACTAGCATGAGTTATTCTCTAATCAGCTGATTCTCACTGGCTGGTGACATTGGGATATCCGGAGATAAACATGAATGCTAGTTAAGGGAACTAGTTTATTGGAGTGACTAGCTGTAAAACTTCATATGGTAATCTATATATAGATATGTCAATGAAGTTCTTATTGCAGCTTAAGTGCGATGTTCCTTTGACTTGCGGTGTTCAAGTCATCTTGGTCATGAAGACTTATACTTTGACATCTTAAGCAAGCATCTCCAAGGAGGTGTGGACCCAGGATGATTGGGTATAAGCCGAAGTGCCCGAAGATGTTTGAACAGCCTACAAAGGATTCACGACTCCTTGCGAGGAGATGTATACCCAAGGCCTATCGTCGGATTATTACTCGAAGCCTTTGGCCAGAGCATCACATGTTCCGAGTATGAATCTCTCAGAAACATGAGAGTAATTAGAATCCGTTGGACGAGAAAGACATTACTTGGGCTAGGTGTGACGTAGTCAGCCTAGTGGGGACTGACACACATAGACCGTGTCCTGAACCAAGTGGGTATAAGATGGTGAAGGGAATGAGGCACGATTCATTAGAGCTGCTGAAGGGTTTCAGAATAATTTCTGAGGTCAACCGTTGATCTTTCGATTAATTGAGGATCATGATGTACTACTAGGTGCCACTCATGATTGTTCTATAATTGGTTAATTATAGACGGCCAACATAAATCGAAAGCCTATTTAGTCACACGAACTACGAGTAATCCGAGGGATTTAAAACGAGTTGAAAATTGGATTTTCCGATCAAGAGAGATAAGTCGAATCTGAATTTTTCAGAGACGCATCGGAAGCATAAAATGGCTAAGTCTTTTGAAGACTTATTGAACGAATTAAATGAGTTTAATTCATGAAGTCGGGGCTTGGGTTTGGCCGGCCAAAGAGGGTCCCCACCCTCTTTGTTTGGCCGACCAAATTAAAAGGGGGAGAACCGAATTTTTTGGTTCAAATTATAAAATAAACCGCACATGGTTTGTTTTATAAAATTATGGATAAAGAAATTTATATAAATAAATTTATATAAAGAAATTTATATAAAGAGATTTATTTTTCATGGAAATTAAAATAAACCTTGGATTGGTTTATTTTATTTTATAAAATCAATAACGGATTGATTTACCATGATAAAGAAATTTATATAAAGAAATTTATATAAATAAATTTATATTGTAACGCCCGCCCATTTATAGCCTTACGGCGGCACTACGTGACATACATATACGCATATGAACTTCTTAATGCAGCGGAATAATTTTAAAACTTTTTCCACATGCGTTTGAACCATGCACTTATAACTTAAATCATGTTAACACATTCTTAGCTATCATTCTTAAACATAGTGACATGATAAACTTAGCATTCATTCTTAATCATATAGCATCATTCTTAAACATATTTGCATGGTCATCATGTACAGGGAGAAAGACATAGGATCTTTTCTTTTCTTTTGCCAAGTCATTGCCACACACACACTTGCCCCTCCTGCTGCTTCCCTTAATAGCCTCTTGCTTGATCTGCGGTACGAGAAACATAAGACTATAAGTACATAGGCTTAGTAAGACCCTTTTTCCTACTCACTAAAACCATGCGTCACTTAAGATAATCGCATAAAGCACCTTAGCATAACATAATTCAGACATAAACATAAACTTAGTCTTGACATAAATCATAAGCATAAACATAAACTTAAACATGAGTATAAACATAAACTTAAACATGAGTATAAACATAAACCTAAACAGGAGTATAAGCATAAACTTAAACATGAGCATAAACATAAACTTAAACATGAGCATAAACATAAACTTAAACATGAGTATACACATAAACTTAAACATGAGCATAACATAAACTTAAACATGAGTATACACATAAACTTAAACATGAGCATAAACATAAACTTAAACATGAGTATAATGCATAACATGAATGAATGCATGAGTCAAGTGCATATATCATAAGGATGCTTAATTTTTGAAATCATACTTTCATTTTAAATACTTGAACATAAACATAACATTATTGGTGTCCCCGGCTTGTACCACATACATACATCCTAAGCGCGCATCCCTAAGTAAATACGAGGTAGCTAGCCTCGACCTACTAGGGTAAGGACAGTATAGTTGGTAGTCCCAGAACCAGGGCGTTCATAAGGTGCCCATCCCTGTTGCACAGCTTCGGTAGTGCCAGAACCGTGGACAGCTTCGGTAGTCCAGAACCAGGGCGTTCTTAAGGTGCCCATCCCTTGGACCCTTACTTCGGTCCGGTACAAGCCCATTCATAAAGTAAAATACATATGCATACTTCATCATTCATACTTGACATATCATAGGAACAGCTACGGTAGTTCCAGAACCGTGGACAGCTTAGTCGGTAGTCCAGAACTGGGGTGTTCTTAAGGTGCCCATCCCTTAGCATGACATAGACATACTTAACATTTCATCATTCATACTTAACATCATGATGCCTTAAAGGCATGAATATTCATCATCATTCTTCATTTTCATTTATAAGATATGTCATGCTTACATCATTTTGTCTTATGTCATGGTTATCATTTTCATTCATCATCTTCATTCTTAAACATAGCATACATACATATCATTCATAAAGCATGACATACATACATAGCATTCATGAGACATGACTTACATACATATTGTTCGTAAAACATAGCATACATACATGTCATTCCTAAAGCGTGGCATACATACATAACATTCATAAAACATGACTTACATACATATTGTTCGTAAAACATAGCATACATACATGTCATTCCTAAAGCATGGCATACATACATAACATTCATAAAACATGACTTACATACATGTTGTTCGTAAAACATAGCATACATACATGTCATTCCTAAAGCATGGCATACATACATAACATTCATAAAACATGCATGGTTAGGGTACATAGCATACATACATGTCATTCCTAATTTACATGACATTAAGTTTCTAGGTCACATAAAATTTCTACGACATACTTAATCATATACATACATCTTAGTGATCTAAAAACATGCATTCTTGAGAACTTAACCCAAACCAAGCCCTAGATTAGGGACTTGGCCGAAAACCCTAGAGGGCCATAGGTCCTTAGAAAAATTTGCATAACCATGGTTAACCTCCAATACCTTACTTATCATGTCATAGGAACCCATTTGGACCCTTAATTGGTTTTAACCCCAAAGTCCAAGGCCTTATTCATGCTTGGCCGAAACCCTAGAGGAGAAATAACCACTAGAAAATTCATATAAGTCTCCATTATCATCCATAGTCTATCATAGCAAAACATACCAATCATGCTTGAGGGATTAAAATAAATCCCTAGCCCTATACTTGATGTGACCGAAACCCTAGATGGGTTTTTAGGGCATCAAAAATTTCCCTAGATCATAATCTATGCCTTACATAACATCATGAAACATTTAAGAGCACAAAAGAAAATTTACATCATCCCTAAGCCCAAGCAATAGCCTTGGCCGAAACCCTAGGCTCCACTTCATGGTTTTTTTTCCAACTTAAATCTTAAACAAACATCTAAATCTTGTTAAGCATCAAGAACAATCATACCACAGGTGAGAGGGGTCTTACCTTCCTTGATCTTGCTTATAAACTTTGAATAGAAAGTAACAAGAGAACCTCCTTGTCTCTAAACTTCTCCTTAGCCCTTGTATCCTTGTAGAGGGCCTTAGATCTTCAAGATGGAGGCTTATGTGAACTTTTCCCAAGGGAGAAGGGGCTTGGGAGTTTCGGCTAGGAGGGGAGGAAGAAGAAGAGAAGAAGGAAATGAATTAATGGAATGAGAGAAGAGAAAGGTAACTTCTCCTCTTATGCTTTTAATCCACATTAAGGGGGGGTAAGTGAAGAGTCATGGTGTCTCTTCCCTTGATGGCTCCTCCTTCTTCCCAAGCCTTAACAAAAATCCACTTCATTCCCTCATAGCACTCCCTTGCTAGGTGAATTGGTTAGAGCATGCATGGTTGTACAAGAGGTCCAAGGTTCAATCCTTGGTGCATTCACTAATTTTCTATTTTATTTCTCTATTATTCCGAAAATTCTCTAAAAATTCTCCCATAATCATGTTAATATTCCTCATTAAAATCTATTTATTTTATATTAAATTCTACCTAAAATCCACTAAAATTATTGTACTAGAAAACCCATATAAGGCCCATTAGTACCTAGTTTCTCAATTTAAATGAGAAAATCATAGATTTCTAGGCTAAGGTTCGTACCAACACTTCTAGGTCCCTCGGAAAATTATCGAGACATGCTCAATATTTTAAAGAAATATTAAGAGAATTTTTCTGGGTCGTTACATATATAAAGAGATTTATTTTTTCATGGAAATTAAAATAAACCTTTGATTGGTTTATTTTATTTTATAAAATCAATAACGGATTGATTTACCATGATAAAGAAATTTATATAAAGAAATTTCTTTCCATAATAAAAGGGGAGACATGGTTGTTTTTATTATAAATTAAGTTATAATAAAAACTTGGCATAACGGAATAATTCATAGAAAAATTTATAAGATAAATTTCTTATGAAAAATTTATTCCGTTAAGAATAGACTTGGTGATTAAGAGGCTACTATATAAAGGTACCAAGGCAAGGCTTGGAAATCAATCAAAGAGATCAAGGATTCTTGCCTAGCCTCTCTCCCTCTCCTCTCCCTCTCCCTCTTCTAGTGCCGCCGGCCCTAGAGCCCTTTCCCTTTGCCGTGAGCTTCCACCACCAAGAAGAAGCCGAAGAAGAAGAAGAAGTGGGCGCGACTCCTTCCTTCCTCCCAGAATCTTGATTCGGTTCTTCGTTTGGTGGTTAGTTTTTCATCTCTCTCTTGGTATTCTAGTCGTGCCTTTGGAGAATCTAGTAGTTCTTGTCGGCACGAAACTCGTGGCTTTGCGAAGTCATCTCGAAGAAAACTCGGCGTGGACGTGAATAGAGGCGGAGCTTCCAAGGGACGCTACGGTTGGATCTCGTCCCTTTCTACAAGTTACGCGAGGTATTAAGTAAATTAGTTTACTTTCTGCAAAATTTTAAATGTATGATCATGTCTCCACAACATAAGGTTGCATGCTAGATACGTGGTTAAAATAATTTGAGAAATTATTTATGTTAAACCTTCCGCTGCACGTAATTAAATTTTAAAATTACGAACCCGTATCCATGTCAACATGCACCCGGTCCCAACATCCTCTTCTCTTGCTATGATCCAATTAGGATCAGGTAAGACTTCCTCTATAGTCTTAGGATCAATTTTCGAAATCAGTGCGATCTGACTCAGATTTCTATAGGAAGACCTAGTTCTGACTCCTAAGGTTGGATCACCCACAATTTGATCAGTTTGGTGACTGAGTCTGGGTTTCTTGGTTTTTCTAGAACTTGGTTCAGCCTCAGGTCCGGCTGGACAGTTCGGTTCAGTATTTGGTTCAGTTACTTGGGTTGGTTCAACTATTGGTTCAATTGACTCTGTAGTTGGTTCAATAGTCAATTCATTTAGAGGTTCAACTAGTGGTTCAATTGATGGGTCAATAGTTTGTTCATTTTCCTCTTGATCGAAATTTGATGAGTTCAGCTTTTGATTATCAGGTTTTGGACTGGTTTCCTCATTAAAGATTAAATTAGTTGTTTCTTCAATTTTATTAGTTTGTCTATTGTAGACCTTATAGGCTCTACTTGTTGTTGAATATCCTAAAAATATTCCAGGGGATGACTTAGAGTAGACTTTCCCTAGGTAGTCCTAGGTGTTTAGGATATGGACATTGCACCCAAACACCCTTAGGTAATGTAAGTTTGGAAGTCTATGGTAATATAGTTCATAGGGAGTTTTATTATGTCATTTGTTGATTAGGACCCTATTTTGGATATAGCAAGTCGTACTAATTGCTTCCGCCCAAAATTGATTAGCTAGATTGAATTCATTGAGCATAGTCCTAACGGCTACCTGTAAGGTTCTATTTTCCTTTCTACTATCCCATTTTGCTGGGGGGTTCTAGGACATGAGAATTCGTGAATATACCCGTTTATTCTATAAAATTCCTCGAACCTTTGATTCTCAAACTCTCCCTCGTGATCACTCCTCAATCTTTTGATTTTGGTATCATTTTGATTTTCAATTATCTTACAAAAATCAATAAACAGGTTTAGGGTTTCATCATTAGTCTTTAGGAACCTTACCCATGTAAACCTAGAGTAATCATCGATAATTACTAAGCAGTACTGGTTTCCGCTTAGTGACTTGGCTCCATGTGAATCAAATAGGTCATGGTGCAGGAGCTCAAGTGTGGTTTGAGTTAGGTCTGATTGAATTTTTTTTGTGATTAGACCTGGTTTGTTTACCTTGGTTGTATGATTCACATATCATATTTTCATGGTTCTTAATTTTTGGTATTCCTTTAATTAAACCAAGTTGGGTGATTTTTGAAATTAATCTTAGATTAGTGTGACCTAATCTCCTATGCCAAAGGTTTGATTCTTTTAACTTAGTTAAGAAGAATTTAGGTACTAGGGGTAGGTTTATAGTGTAAACGTTATTTTTCCTAGTGCCCTTAAGCATGACTTCTGAGTCTTGCAAATTTCTAATTAGGCAGTCAGAGTTGGTAAAGGTAACTACATAGCCAGTATCACATAATTGACTTATACTAAGCAAATTAAATTTAAAGTTCTCAATCAAGAGTACCCTTTTAATAACAAAATCAGATTTGAGTTCAATGTTACCTGAGCCAATGACTTTGAGTGTAGCATTGTTGCCAAATGCTACTGAGCCTAGGTTCTTGAACTTGAGTTTGGTGAATTTCAATTTGTCCCCAGTCATGTGTCTGGAGCACCCGCTATCCAACATCCATTGGTCCAAATCTTTATGTTCCTACACATAAAGAATTTGTTGATTTGGAACCAATTAGAATTAAGGATAGCTTAAATTGATTTTCACAACCAAGTCTGTCTCACCCAATCTATAGTTATCAATCACGTTAACCTTATGGGTTTTGTGAGACAGGTTTTAATAGAAGTAACGATTTTATTTTGAAAAACATGATTAATTTTGAAAAGTTGAATTAATTTTAAAAACAATTAATTATGCTTTAAATTTATTTTTTTTTAAAAATTGAATCTAAGATTAATTGAAATCTGTGTTAGATTCAAATCTGACAATACTAAAGTGAATTTGGTTTTCAATAATCGGCTTCTAGGTCTCGGCGAGGCACTAGTCCTTCTTTGGCCATAGCCTTATTGGATCAACAACCCTTTTCTTGACAAAGCCTTTTATTGAAACTCCATCTTTAAGTTACTCCTTGAATGATTTTGGTCTAACTAGTTTGGGTCTTGGATCGGTAGCTTCGGCTAGTTCCGCCAAGATGGCTTCCTAACGTACTATCATCTCACCTCCACCCATTACTATGTTGTTCAAATTTTAGTTAACGTAACGCCCGCCCTTTACGTGAGCGACGCGTTACTTTTTTTTCACTTTCTTTCGTACATTATTGCATATGAAGCGTAAATATAGCAGCGGAAATAATACTAAATCATGAACATATGCTACAGGATAAATTTTCTTTCTAACTAAACTACTTTAAGCACGTGAATCATAGCATGACATATTTAACAAGTGAGTATATAGTTGTACATTAAGCATGCACATCATAAAGAACTTCAATTCCAACAAGTAGTAAGCGTAAACATAAGAACTAACACATACAGTTTATAAGTAGCAACATTAAATCCATAAGTAAGAGTAAGACAACAGTAGGACCGTTCTGCCAAGTCACTGCCACACACATACACATGCCCTCCTGCTGCTTCCCCTTCTTTAGAAACCTTTAGTTTGATCTGCAACATAAGAAGGTAGACTATAAGCATAAAATGCTTAGTAAGCTCCTTGCTTGCTCACAAAATTCGTACATCACATATAAGTAGAAATCTACATCATTTGACATAAACATATAACATGAATAAATATTTAAAGCATCTAAAGCACATAAGCATAAACACTTAAAACATAAGCATATGAGTCGTTATTAAGGACATATGGCATGAGTAAGTACTTAAAGCATTTAACATTTGCATAATCTTTAAAACATAATCATGTGCATAAACATTAGACATAGCATATACAATATCATTAAGCATAAACACGTGCATGAACATTAAACATAGCATATGCAATATCATTAAACCTAAACATGTGCATAAACATTCAACATAGCATATGCAATATCATTAAACATAAACATGTGCATAAACATTAAATATAGCATATGCAATATTATTAAACATACACATGTGCATAAACATTAAGGATGCTCTTTAAAAAATATAATATTATAATACTTGAACATTAACATATCATCATCATTGGGATCCCTGGCTTGTACCCATTCATCATTTGCGCGGATCGCTTAGTAGAGTACGAGGTAGCTAATCCCGACCTACTAAGGTACTAGGCAACCTCTAGCCTAGGGACAGCTTCGGTAGTCCAGAACCGGGGCGTTCTTAAGGTGCCCATCCCTTGGACCTTTTTTAAGATCCGGTACAAGCCAATACATAAAGTAAAATAGCATACATGATTCCTTTCCTTTCCATAGCAATTTCTCTTAAGCATAGCGTTCATCATTTCTTTTCTTTTCTTAGAAATTGCTCTTTAGACATTCTTTTATTCATAATGTCATACATGTCATGGGAATACATTCAAAGCATAAATATCATCATAACTTTCAAGCATGAACATGGCATGGAGAAAACAAAATTTCATGGTAAGGGAATTCATAACATGCCAACTTATCATTCATGATTCATAAAACACATAATGTTCGATTTAAGACTGAGAATAATACACCTAGGGAACTTGTTCTATTTTTTCTTTTCATCTATCATGGCATAATGAAACATGGATACCTTTAGTTCAACCCTAATTCAACATATACTCTACTGGTCAAAACATTTAGATAGGGTTATCATGGCATAAAAGCACAACCCAACATCACACAACTCATACAACATGCATACATTGAATATCCTAGTACTAAGAGACATCATCAAGTGAGGTAGTGACCTTAACCCATCTTAATACCCAATTTAAGGTACTGATCATAAACTTCTAAGGTTCATACCAACATGAAAATGACAAAAACAAGAGCAATTGGTTCATACAACATACATATAATACATATTCTAACACTAGGAAGCATTAGTAAGTAACATGACATCTTTAACTCTTCTTTTTTTTCTTCCCATCTATCATGGCATAATGCAACATGGATACCTTTAATTCAACTCTAATTCACATATATTCTACTGATCAAACATTTAGATAGGGTTATCATGGCATAAAAACACAACACAACCTCACACAACTCATACAACATGCATACATTGAGTATCCTACTACAATGCGGCATTATCAAGTGAGGTAGTGACCTTAACCCATCCTAAAACCCAATTTAAGAAACTGATCAGAAATTTCCAAGGTTCATATCAACATGAAAATGATAAAAACAAGAGCAATTGGCTCATACAACATACATATAATATATATTGTAACACTAGGAAGCACTAGTAAGTAATATGACATCTTTAACTCTTCTTTTTCTTTCTTTTTGACCCCTTATTTAGGGTATTAACCCCATGTGTTCATAGGGGAAATATGGCCTAAAACTATTTATAAAACCCTCAAACAACCATTAATAAGGAATTAAAACATTAGCTAGTCAAAAGAACCCAAATATTTTCTTCTGGCCAAAGAGTCTATGGCTTCATGAGAGCCTTGGCCTAAACCTTTAAGGGTCTTTTACTTCATCTTTTTTTTTCATCATAATTCATAACTTAACATCAAGAAAACATTGGAGTCATTAGATAGCATCAAACACAAACCTAAGCCCTAAATCTCATGTTGGCCGAAACTTGCCTATAGGGAAACCTTCATAATTTTTGCAACACATCGCCAAAAACATACAAGAACATGAATCAAAAACATATATAACTATTATGTTGCAGGTGAGGGGAGTCTTACCCTTGTTGTCTTGGTTATATAGCTCGAATAGATAAACAAAAGGAAGCTTTCTTGACCTTAGAGTACTCCTTGCCTTTGTAGCCTTATAGAAGAACTTGGATCTTCAAGAGGGAGACCTCTTGTGATGTTTTCCAAGAGGAAAACTCCTTTGAAATTTTCGGCCAAGAAGGAAGAAGAGAGGGGAGAGGAAAGACCTTGGTGGAAGAGAAGAAAGAAAAGTAACTTAAGCCTCTTCACTTCTCATCCCACCTCTTTATACTAAGTGAAGGGCAAGTGAAAGGGCATGGTGCATCCTCTCATGGTGACTCTTCACTTCCGTTATCCTTACACCTATCTACAATTCCCTTTATCCTCCTAATAACACTCCCTTGCTAGGTGAATTGGTTATAAATGCATTCTTAAGGCTTACATCATCTCTAAGGTCCAATGTTCAATCCTTGGCTCCTACATCATGTTATTTTGTTTTATTATTTTTTTATTCTTTTGCAAGCCCATCTAAGGTAAGGCCCATTACATGATGTGTTATTTCTTTTATCCTCATGGGGCCCATTAGGATAACTAATGAAGTGCTATTTAAGATCCATTAGGGATTTCCACCATTTAGAGCCCATATAAGGCCTATGAACACTTACACTAAAATTCCCACAACTCTAACTATCATTCATGCAATCCTACTCAATATTAGGGATAATATTGAAGGAAATTTTAGTAGAGTATTACAATTCTCCATACCTTCTGGAAAGTCATCCTCGAACTTAAAATAGCTCCGGAAACTTTTGTTTCATATCGTCCTCGCGTTCTCAGGTAGCTTCTTCAGATTGTTGACTTTGCCACAAGACCTTGACTAAGGATACATCTTTATTCCTCAGTCTCTTGACATCTCGATCCAGGATCCGTATGAGTTTGCTTTCATAACTCAGGTCCTCCTGGATTTGTACGGCCTGCGACTCTATCACTTGGTCTGCATTGGGAATACATTTCTTGAGCATCGATACGTGGAATACGTTGTGGATTGATGACATCTCCTGAGGTAGCTCGAGCTCGTAAGCCACCTTGCCAATTTTGTTCAGGATCTTGTACGGTCTCACATAGCGCGGACTTAACTTTCCTTTCTTCCCGAATCTCATTACTCCTTTCATAGGAGCCACTCGGAGGAACACCAAATCCCCGACACCGAATTCCAAAGGCCTACGTCACTGATCAGCATAATTCTTCTGCCGGCTCTAAGCAGTCTCTATTCTTTGGCAAATATTCTGTATAGCTCAGGTGGTGTCGTCGATGAAATCCATCTGGAGTTCCATCTCTTTCTTTTCGCCTCCTTCGTACCAACAGATCGGAGATCTACATCTCCTCCCATACAAAGCTTCATAAGGTGCCATTCCGATAGTAGCTTGGTAGCTATTATTATAAGCGAATTCCGCCAAGCATAAATATCGGCACCAACTCCCTTTGAAATCTAGGGCACAAGCTCGTAACATGTCTTCCAGTACTTGGTTCACCCTTTCCGTTTGGCCATCTATCTGAGGATGAAAGGCGGTACTGAATCGCAGCTTCGTGCCGAGAGCTTTATGAACGCATTCCCAAAACTATGAGGTGAAACGACCATCTCTATCTGAAATGATGGTCTTGGGAATACCATGTAGTCTGATAATTTCCTTAGCATATAGTTGAGCTAGTTGCTCGACTGAATAGGTCATCTTGATCACTAAGAAATGTGTCGATTTCGTCAATCTATCGACGATAACCCATATAGCGTCGTATCTGTTCGTGGTCCGGGGAAGCCCTGAGATGAAGTCCATAGAGATGTCTTCCCATTTCCACTCCGGAATTTGAATCGGTTGCAGAACTCCTCCGGGTCTTTGGTGCTCTGCTTTAACTTGTTGGCAGGTCAGGCAGGTACTGACATGTTGAGCTACGTCCCTCTTCATACTGAGCCACCAAAATCTCATTTTCAGATCTTGAATCATCTTGGTAGATCCCGGGTGCATAGAATAAGGGGTTCCGTGAGCCTCCTCCAGTATCTTCTTGCGTAGCTCCGGATCGTTAGGGATACATAGACGATCCCTAAGGTATACTATTCCATTATCGGCGATATGAAAACCCTCACCTTTTCCTTCTAGAATATCCTGCTTGATCTTCTGAAGGCTTGGGTCATCATTCTGCTTGTCTAGTATGTCGTCGAATAATGCCGGTATGATTGCCATGGTCGAAAGTCGTCCAGAAATAATCTCAATTCCGTAGTTCATAATTTCCTTTTCCAGCGGTCGAGATAATACTGATAAGGACATCAAGGCGGCACTGGACTTCCTGCTGAGTGCTTCAGCCACTTTGTTCGCCTTGCCTGGATGATAAAAGATCTCGCAGTCATAGTCCTTTACCAGTTCAAGCCATCTGCGTTGTCGCATGTTAAGGTCCTTCTGAGTGAAGAAATATCGCAGACTCTGGTGATCTGTATATATCTTACACTGTGCTCCATATAGATAGTGTCTCCATACCTTCAGAGCAAAGACCACGGCTGCTAACTCTAAATCGTGAGTGGGATAGTTCCTTTCATGTTCTTTAACTTGCCTAGAGGCATAGGCAATAACTTTACCACTCTGTATAAGTACAACTCCGAGTCCCAGTTTGGAGGCATCACTTTACATGTCGAAGCTCTTGTCATCTTCGGGAAGAGTAAGAATTGGAGCACTTGTAAGTCTCCTTTTCAGCTCCAAGAAACTCCTCTCGCATTCTTCTGTCCATACGTATTTCTGGTTCTTCCTGGTGAGGACCGTCATAGGTGCTGCGATTCTGGAAACTCCTGACTTCGCTAGCATTCTTCGGCCTATTCCAGTTACTCACGGCCTCAATTTTCTTCGGATCCACCATGACTTCGTCCTTGCAAATAATATGACCTAGAAAAGCCACTTGATCCAGCCAAAATTCGCATTTGGAGAACTTGGCATATAACTTCTTTTCCCGAAGGAGCTGTAATACCATCTCCAGGTGTTCAGCGTGCTCTTCTCGATTTCTCGAATAGATGAGGATATCATCGATGAAGACGATCACAAACTTGTCAAGAAATGCCGAGAATACCCGATTCATCAAGTCCATAAACATAGCGGGAGCATTAGTTACTCCAAAGGGCATGACGACGAATTCAAAGTGTCTGTATCTAGTCCGGAAAGCTGTCTTCGGAATATCGTCTGGTTTCACTTTAACTTGATGGTAACCGGATCTAAGATCGACCTTCGAAAAGATGGTAGCTCCCTTCAGTTGGTCGAACAGGTCGACGATCCTTGGAAGGGGATACCTGTTCTTAATCGTCACATTATTTAGAGCTCGATAATCTATGCACATGCGCATAGTTCCATCCTTCTTTTTCATGAACAGTAGCGGAGCTCCCCATGGAGAGTGACTCGGGCGAATAAAACCTTGTCGAGTAACTCCTGCAACTGTCCTTGAAGCTCCTTCAATTCAGCTGGCGCCATACGGTAAGGTGCCTTGGAGATCAGATTAGTGCCAGGAATCAATTCGATCTCAAATTCGATTTCTCTGTCCGGGGCCAATCCTAGTAAATCGTCTGGGAATACCTCCGGATAATCGCATACCACTCTGACATCCCTTTGTTTATGATCCTTTGTTTGAGCGGTGCTGACCACATATGCTAGAAAACCAGTGTATCCTTTCGCTAGCATCTTCTGCGCCTTTAGAGCCGATAAGAATTTCCCGGTTCTCTTCCTTGGCTCTCCGATGAATTCAAACATAGGTTCCACCTCGGGCTGGAAAACCACTTTTCTCTTACGACACTCGATAGTAGCACCGTATTTGCTCAGAAAATCCATACCCAGTATTGCATCATAATCTTGCATGTCGAGTACTATCAGGTCGCAATAGAGATCTCTTTCTGCGATTCTGATTGGTGCTGCACGCAACACATGGGTGGATGCCATTGTCTCTCCCGAAGGCAGGGTTGTTAGAAATTTACAATCTAGAATTTGTAGAGGTATGTCTATCTTCTTAGAGTAAGGCATGGAAATAAACGAATGCGTTGCTCCAGTGTCAAATAATGCAGTAGCATGCTGACTGTAAATAAAGATCTGACCTATAACAACCGTCGAAACATTCGCTGCGTCCTCCTTGGTAAGTGAGAAAACCCTGGCGTTCATCATAACTGGCAGGGCTTCCAATCTGCCTTGACTTATCTGAGGACCTTCCAGTGCAGCTTGCATATAATGCAGTTGGGCAGGGGCACCCTGGTGCTGGATCAGCTGCTGAGGTGGCACTTGAGGTTTCTTAGGAGAGTCGATGGCCTTGTGTCCTTCCAATCCGTAGGTGTAGCATTTATTTGTACCTCTGCGACATTCTCCAAGATGCGTATTTCCACATTTCGCGCACGGGTTGTACTTGGGCTTCTTGTTCGCTGGACCGCCTTTAGGATTGTTCCATTTCTTTTTGTCGTTGCGGTTCCCTTTTCAGCTGGTGCCCGTGTGCTGACCTCCTGAGTTGGCTTGGTTCTTTTTCATTGTAGGCATCTCCTTCTGCTGATTAATACTGTTCAGATAGTGCTCGGTAATCAAGGCACTACTGAATAGCTCCTCTGCGGTCTGCGGTCGGTTAACTCCGCCGGCCACGTTCAGAGCTATCTCGGGCCGCAACATTTTTAGCATCAGGCGGACCTTTTCTTTCTCCGTCTTGACCAACTCGGGACATAGGCGAGCTAGCCTGTTGAATCTCTTGACAGCTTCACTGACTGACAGATCGCCTTGACGGAATTCTGTAAACTCGTTGTAGTGTTTGTTGGTGACCCGTATGTGGAAGAACTCCTCGTAAAATTCTGATTCGAAGTCCGTCCATTTCATCTGGTTCACGGGTCTCCTGGCCTTGACCCTTTTCCACCACATTCTGGCATCGCCAGAAAGGCAGAATGACGCACACTTGACCTTCTCATGCTCCGGCCAGTCCAGCAGCTCCATAGTACTCTCTACCGCCTTGAGCCAGGCCTGAGCATCCCACAGTTCACAAGCACCCGTAAAAGTTTCCGGCTTCAGTCTCTGCCACTGGATTAAGTAAGCATCCGGTCGCATTCCGGTGGCAGGGCCTGTCGGGGGTGCTGGCGGAGTCGGAGGCACTACAGGTGTCACCGTCTGGTTCACAGATGGGACGGTAGTATTTGCTTGTTGATCTATCAAGGTGTTGATGGTCTGCTGCTGCTCGGTGAGTTGACGCTGGAGTTCTATCACTAGGTGCGTCAGGTCAGGCTGAGGTACGGTATCATTAATTCTAGTACTTCTTCTAGCCATGCTGTTTTCATATTAAAACAATAAGCTAGTATACGATCATTTATCATTTTCATTATTTTCATGTATATACATGCATTTGTATCTTTTTTTCCATTATAAGGTAAGGTAAGGTACTACCCTAAGTTTCCATTCCAAGGTAAAAAATATGATTCAATAATTTCGTATTTGTATACTTAGTCATAAACATTGCTTATCGTTCTAGAACCATAGAGGGTATCACATCTACTTGTATGGTTAGTCTAGAAACATTCCTATAATAAGTAAACATAAAGCAAACATACTTAAATTATATAAGGTAAGATCTTAATTGGAAGTGGTAGGATGCAGGCTTGATGTGTGTGTAGTGAGATGGCAAACTTGCTCTGATACCAAGCTGTACCGCCCGCCCCTTACGTGAGCGACGCGTTACTTTTTATTCACTTTCTTTCGTACATTATTGCATATGAAGCGTAAATATAGCAGCGGAAATAATACTAAATCATGAACATATGCAACAGGATAAATTTTCTTTCTAACTAAACTACTTTAAGCACGAGAATCATAGCATGACATATTTAACAAGTGAGTATATAGTTGTACATTAAGCATGCATATCATAAAGAACTTCAATTCCAACAAGTAGTAAGCGTAAACATAAGAACTAACACATGCAGTTTATAAGTAGCAACATTAAATCCATAAGTAAGAGTAAGACAACAGTAGGACCGTTCTGCCAAGTCACTGCCACACACACACACATGCCCTCCTGCTGCTTCCCCTTTTTTAGAAACCTTTAGTTTGATCTGCAACATAAGAAGGTAGACTATAAACATAAAATGCTTAGTAAGCTCCTTGCTTACTCACAAAATTCGTACATCACATATAAGTAGAAATCTACATCATTTGACATAAACATATAACATGAATAAATATTTAAAGCATCTAAAGCACATAAGCATAAACATTTAAAACATAAGCATATGAGTCGTTATTAAGGACATATGGCATGAGTAAGTACTTAAAGCATTTAACATTTGCATAATCTTTAAAACATAATCATGTGCATAAACATTAGACATAGCATATACAGTATCATTAAGCATAAACACGTGCATGAACATTAAACATAGCATATGCAATATCATTAAACCTAAACATGTGCATAAACATTCAACATAGCATATGCAATATCATTAAACATAAACATGTGCATAAACATTAAACATAGCATATGCAATATCATTAAACATACACATGTGCATAAACATTAAGGATGCTCTTTGAAAAATATAAATATTATAATACTTGAACATTAACATATCATCATCATTGGGATCCCTGGCTTGTACCCATTCATCATTTGCGCGCATCCCTTAGTAGAGTACGAGGTAGCTAATCCCGACCTACTAAGGTACTAGGCAACCTCTAGCCTAGGGACAGCTTCGGTAGTCCAGAACCGGGGCGTTCTTAAGGTGCCCATCCCTTGGACCTTTTTCAAGATCCGGTACAAGCCAATACATAAAGTAATATAGCATACATGATTCCTTTCCTTTCCATAGCAATTTCTCTTAAGCATAGCGTTCATCATTTCTTTTCTTTTCTTAGAAATTGCTCTTTAGACATTCTTTTATTCATAATGTCATACATGTCATGGGAATACATTCAAAGCATAAATATCATCATAACTTTCAAGCATGAACATGGCATGGAGAAAACAAAATTTCATGGTAAGGGAATTCATAACATGCCAACTTATCATTCATGATTCATAAAACACATAATGTTCGATTTAAGACTAAGAATAATACACCTAGGGAACTTGTTCCATTTTTTCTTTTCATCTATCATGGCATAATGAAATATGGATACCTTTAGTTCAACCCTAATTCAACATATACCCTACTGGTCAAAACATTTAGATAGGGTTATCATGGCATAAAAACACAACCCAACATCACACAACTCATACAACATGCATACATTGAATATCCTAGTACCAAGAGACATCATCAAGTGAGGTAGTGACCTTAACCCATCTTAATACCCAATTTAAGGTACTGATCATAAACTTTTAAGGTTCATACCAACATGAAAATGACAAAAATAAGAGCAATTGGTTCATACAACATACATATAATACATATTCTAACACTAGGAAGCATTAGTAAGTAACATGACATCTTTAACTCTCTTTTTTTTTTCTTCCCATCTATCATGGCATAATGCAACATGGATACCTTTAATTCAACCCTAATTCACATATATTCTACTGATCAAACATTTAGATAGGGTTATCATGGCTAAAAAACACAACACAACCTCACACAACTCATACAACATGCATACATTGAGTATCCTACTACAAAGGGGCATTATCAAGTGAGGTAGTGACCTTAACCCATCCTAAAACCCAATTTAAGAAACTGATCAGAAATTTCTAAGGTTCATATCAACATGAAAATGATAAAAACAAGAGCAATTAGTTCATACAATATACATATAATACATATTCTAACACTAGGAAGCACTAGTAAATAATATGACATCTTTAACTCTTCTTTTTCTTTCTTTTTGGCCCTTATTTAGGGTATTAACCCCACGTGTCAGAGGGGAAATATGACCTAAAAATATATATAAAACCCTCAAACAACCATTAACAAGGAATTAAAACATTAGCTAGTCAAAAGAACCCAAACATCTTCTTGTGGCCAAAGAGTCTATGGCTTCATGAGAGCCTTGGCCTAAACCTTTAAGGGTCTTTTGCTTCATCTTTTTTTTCATCATAATTCATAACTTAGCATCAAGAAAACATTGGAGTCATTAGATAGCATCAAATACAATCCTGAGCCCTAAATCTCATGTTGGCCGAAACTTGCCTATAGGGAATCCTTCACGATTTTTGCAACACATCGCAAAAAATATACAAGAACATGAATCAAAAACATATATAACTATTATGTTGCAAGTGAGGGGAGTCTTACCCTTGTTGTCTTGGTTATAAACCTCGAATAGAGAAACAAAAGGAAGCTTTCTTAACCTTATAGAGTACTCCTTGCCTTTGTAGCCTTGTAGAAGAACTTGGATCTTCAAGAGGGAGACCTCTTGTGATGTTTTCCAAGAGGAAAACTCCTTTATAATTTTCGGCCAAGAAGGAAGAAGAGAGGGGAGAGGAAAGACCTTGGTGGAAGAGAAGAAGAGAAAAGTAACTTAAGCCTCTTCACTTCTCATCCCACCTCTTTATACTAAGTGAAGGGCAAGTGAAAGGGCATGGTACCTCCTCTCATGGTGACTCTTCACTTCCCTTATCCTTACACCTATCTATAATTTCCTTTATCCTCTTAATAACACTCCCTTGCTAGGTGAATTGGTTACATATGCATTCTTAAGGCTTACATCATCTCTAAGGTCCAAGGTTCAATCCTTGGCTCCTACATCATTTTATTTTGTTTTATTAATTTTTTTTATTCTTTTGCAAGCCCATCTAAGGTAATGCCCATTACATGATGTGTTATTTCTTTTATCCTCATGGGGCCCATTAAGATAACTAATAAAGTGCTATTTAAGACCCATTAGGGATTTCCACCATTTAGAGCTCATATAAGGCTTATTAACACTTACACTAAAATTTCCACAACTCTAACTATCATTCATGCAATCCTACTCAATATTAGGGATAATATTGAAGGGAATTTTAGTGGGGTGTTACAGTTAATCAGTTTGGTCCTTAGTCTAACCAGTCCTAGGTCTAAGCATGGTAATTTGCAGAAATAAATAAACAATCAAGTATGCAATTCAAGAAAAGAATTTATCTAATTATAAAAATTATTTTTAAATTGGCTCCCCCAGGACTAATGTCACGGTAATGATTAGGCAAGATA
This sequence comes from Boesenbergia rotunda, assembly GCA_024364735.1. Classification (NCBI taxonomy): domain Eukaryota; kingdom Viridiplantae; phylum Streptophyta; class Magnoliopsida; order Zingiberales; family Zingiberaceae; genus Boesenbergia; species Boesenbergia rotunda. The sequence goes on from JAGFNQ010003856.1 coordinate 162,920, forward strand.
TGAATCTTGTCCTTGGGGATCCAATACTGGTTTGGTCCTGCTTGGTTGTTCAGGCAAAGTTTCGGTACCCATGCCTGAATTTTGGGTCTATATTGGTTCAATACAACATAGTATGACCTTTGTCTTGACTTGGTTCGATACCCTAACCCGGATCAATTTAGAACAGACTTCTGTTTTCCAAGGATCTTGTCAAGACCCTTGGAACACGAAGTGAATCGTTCTAAAGCTGGTCTAAGGTCCTTGACTTGAGTTTTCAAGGAGGAGTTATCTTTCTCAAGCTTTTCAACTTGAGTAGAGGTTCCTTCTTGAACCTTCTCGGTCAAAGATCTAGAGTCAGCTCCCTCTTTCAGGAGTTTTACTTCCTGTCAGAGGGACTCGACTCAGATTTTGGCTTTCACCAAGTTACTAGATAGGTAAGCAATTAACTCTGATAATTCAACTTTAGAATAATCACTTACAGTTATTTTGTCGTTCTCCGAAATGGTGAGCCTTCCATCGTCCGACGCCGATTCTGACCCGGTGTCGATGTCTTCCGAAGCGGTCAAGGCAAGAAGGTTCGATAGTGGGGACTCTTCTTCTTCTTCAGAGGAAGACTCGTCCTACGTGGCTTGATGCGCCTTCTTCCTTCGAGTCTTCTTGGCTTCTTTTAGATTAGGGCACTCCGATTTATAGTGTCCCTTCTTGTTGCATTCGTAGCAGGTCACATTTGATTTTGTCTTTGACGTTGAGGGTTCAGCTGGACTTCCTTCTTTCGGCTGGCTTTTCTTCTGTTGGTCTGATGCTTCAGCTCGTTGTAGTAGTCCAGGGCTTGCCGAACCAGCTTGGGTCGATCCCCTTCACTGTCTTCTGAGTCTGAGTCTGAGTCAGACTCGGGTGCAGGTTGAGGGTTTTTCTTGGCCACCTTTCCTTGGGTTTTTCCTGCAAGAAAAGCAATACCTTTCTCGGCTAAAGTGCAGTTAGTCTGCTTATGTAATTCTAATTCTGAAAATAATTCGTCTAATTTAATTTTTAAAAGGTCCCTAGAAACCTTGTAAGCATCTACCATAGATGCCCACAGAGTATTTCTTGGGAAAGCTTTAGGGTATACTTGATAAAGTCATGGTTTTCTACCTTGTGACCGATTGTGTGCAGACCATTCACCAGCTCTTGGATCTTGGCGTGGAGCTGAGCTGCTGACTCACCTTTGTTCATTTTGATTGTGTATAATTTGTTCAGCAGTAGGTCCCTTTTACTGATTCTGGTGTCGGAGGTACCTTCGTGCAATTCAATCAGCTTACTCCAGAGTTCTTTCGCACTGTTGAAGGGTCCCACCCGATTCAGTTCTTCTTTGGTTAATCCGCACTGTAGTGTCTGGGTTGCCTTTGCATCTGCCTCGATCTTTTTCTTCAGCGAGGCATCCCATTCTGTGTAGTGTTATGCCACTCCTTCAGCATTCTTGGGGATTTCCAGACATCCACTTGAGTTTTCAGGTGGACTTCCATCCGACTCTTCCAGTAGGAGAAGTCTTCTTCACTAAAGAGTGGTGGTCTGGCTGTGCTGAAACCCTCTTGCATGGCCATTTATAATTTCCAAAATAAAAAAATAGGGAAATTCTGTACAAAGACTTGGTCTTAGATTAGTAGTGCGGGAATAAAAATAATTGAGAAAAAGCGATCGAGTGGTGTTGCACCAACCTCGATTAACGAGAAAAATTCGAGAAAAAAAATTAAAATTTTTCATAAAATTCGAAAAACTCTCAAATTGGTGGTTGCAGCAAATTTGAGCCACCCGCTCTGATACCACTTGTTGGATCGAGGAAAACGATAGAGGAGGGGTGAATATCATTAAAACTTTTCGGATTAAAAAGAGCAGATACACAGCGGAAATAAATAAATCAGACAGGAACACAAGTCAATTTTTTACTTGGTTCAGAGTCGCGGTCGACTCCTACTCCAAGGCCCACAGTCCTTGACCGTTTACTTTGGGTAATTCTATAATCGCGCAAAAAGGTTTACAAGTTGAGTACAAGAATATTTCAGTAAATTGAAATAGCTACACTTTTCGTTACCGACGTCCGATGTTGATCGTATTTCGGAGCAGAGGGTCGTCGTCGGCGCTGGATCTCGAAGTCGGAGTTTGTCAGGGCGCAGTGCTTTACAAAAAACTTTAGAGCATTAGAAAACTGTGTTGTTGAAGCCTTGGGGTCAAGCAACCTTTTATAGTGCTCCTGGGGGCGCCTGACACGTGCCTTCAGCTGCGAGAACCTCCATCCCCAGCTCGGTCAGCGCTTATCCGCTCCGATTCGGCCCCTGGTCTGACTCGGGCGCTCGGGACCTCTCGGGCGCCTAGGTTGACCTGGTCCAATGGCTTCGTGTCAGATTTGCTTAGATGGCCGCTTTGGCTTTGACCTTGGGCGCCCGAGACCTCCCGGGCGCCTAGCCCATTGTGGTTTCGAAGCGGTCTTGCTTCCTTGCTGTTTTAGCCTTTCACCTTGGGTGCCCGGGACCTCCCGGGCGCCTAGCCCAGTTTCCTACCCCTTCCTTTGGGGCATTATGAGCTGCAGAAACACAATCCTTCGGTCCCTACAACCAAGGTTAGTTCCAAAACAAACTAAGCAAGAGTGTTAGTCATAATTTACAGTCATAGCTGTCTTGGTTTTGACTTGGGATCACCCAAATGGAACCCTAGGTCGAACATACGCCTACTGTTCCCTCGACGGGGAATGCGTCCTCACCTTCTCCTCTCAGGAGAGTTTATCTTTTGCCAACCGGCTCCTCCGGTTGGACTTTTGCCCAATCCACCTGACCAGGTCTTTGTGCCCAACTTCCGATTAGGTCTTCGGTGCCCAGCCCCTTGCCAGGACTTCGTGCCCAGTCCTCAACCAAGACTTCTTTGCCCGACATTCGGTTAGGTCTTCTTGCCCAGTCCTTGACCAGGACTTCTTTGCCCAGCCCTTTGCTAGGACTTCTTGCCTAGTGTACCTAGGGCTTCTTCCTGCACACTCAGTAAACAAGTTAGAACAGTACAATATCTTAACTTCTGAACCCTTTGTCATGATCAAAACCCAGGTTTGACTTAGGTGTTGCCTGCACTAACATAGAAGCCCTAGGTTTATCATGAAACATGGAATATTTTGCATTTTGGCACACAATAGTGTTTCTAGTTTATCATGATATTTGAAACCAAAGTTATGCCTAGGCAAATAATTATTAACATTTCTAGCATTTACAAAACCATTTGGAGCATAAGTAAAGTTAGGGATTACCTCCCTTACCCTTGTAGCTCCCCCTTGATGTAAGCTCCTCTTTTTCTCTTCTTTTTCCCATCTTCTTAGGTGCTCCATCTTCTTAAGTTCTCCTTTCCTTGGACATCGAGTGTGATAATGTCCTAGCTCCCCCACAAGTATAACACCTAATGTGCTTCTTTTCTTGCTTTTCCCTACAACCCACATTAGATTTTAAATTAATGGACTTTGGTTTAGAGATTACCTCCTTTTTACCTAGTAGACACTTGTCATTGTAATGCCCATTTTTGTTGCAACCAAAGCATATGATGTGCTCTTTGGATTAGGCTTTGGTGGAGGTTGGAGCTTTTTCTTACTCTTGCATGGATGAGGGTCTCTCCTCCCCCTCAATTCTTGAAGTTGATGCTCCCTCTTCTTCTCTTGATGAGGTGGATGACCTCTCACTCTATTGTACCATTTCAATTGATGAAATTGACAATTCTTCTTCCTCTTGGTCTTCTTAGACCATGGAGCTTACTTCATTGCACTCTTCTACTAGTTGAGCTTGGATAGGATTCTTATGAAGTTATTTTAGCTTTTTCACAACTCATATGCATTTTTATATTCCCCTACACTACTCAAAACATTGTTAGGTAAAATATTAATTAATATATCAATTACCTTTTCATTTGCCCTAGATTGTTCCTGTTGCTCCTTAGTCCAATATCTTGGTCGAAGCTTCTTTCCGTGCTTATCCTTGGGGATTTCGAATGGTTCCTCTATTGTCATCACACACTCCCAATCCATTCCAAGTCACGTCTTCATCCTTGCTTTCCAATAGGCAACATCTTCATGGTCATATGTGGGTGGTGTGTTGATATCATCCCCTAGCTTATCTTCTATCATTTTTTTTTCTCTAGCTTTCTTGCTCTCTCGGCGGTTAGTCTAATAAGAGCGGTCCTTCGCTCTGATACCACTTGTTAGATTGTTATGCCTTGCTAGAGGGGGGTGTGAATAGCAATTTTCGATTTCTTCTTCCTACAACCGTTAGTGCGCAAGCGGAATAAACTAAAACTAAACTAAAACAAGGAAGAACACACCTATTTACGTGGTTCGGAGATAGAACTCCAACTCCACGGCTGCCCCTAAGGTGGGCGATCCCTAATCCTGTTGGTGCAGAATGCACCCAAGTCAAACCTATGTTTTGATAATGGCAACAGATGTCAAAAGTTAAGTCTTACTTGTTTTCTAACAAGTTACTCTAGTGTGCAGGAAAAGTCCTAGCGAAGAACTGCTAGGCACTGGCGAAGGAATGCTAGGGTAAAAAGCCCTAGCGAAGGACTGCTAGGCACTGGTGAAGGAACGCCAGAGTCAAAAGCCCTAGCGAAGGACTGCTAGGCACTGGCGAAGGAACGCCAGAGTCAAAAGCCCTAGCGAAGGACTTCTAGGCACCAGGCGAAGGACAGCCTGGGACAGAAGCCCTAGCGAAGGAATGCTAGGCACCGGGCGAAGGGCAGCTCGGCATCCAAGACCTGACAAAGGACCGTCAGGCAAAAGTCCAACCAAAGGAACAGTTGGCATCAGGTAAATTCTCCCGAGAGGAGTAGGTGAGGACGCGTTCCCCGTCGAGGGAACAGTAGGCGTCGGTTCGACCTAGGGTTCCATTTTAGAGGCCCAAAGTCAGAACCAAGACAGCTAAGGATGTATAAACTAACCACTTAATGTTTTGTTGTGTTTTGGACTAACCCTGGATGCAGGACCGAAGGAACGAGTGTCTGCAGCTCAGAGAGCCTCAAAGGAGTGAGGCAACAGCTGACCAGGGCGCCCGGAGTGTCCCGGGCGCCCCCAAGGTGAACACAAAACACACAAGTAAAAAGCAGCTTCAAACAGTACAACTCCCCGGCGCCCCCTGCGCTCCGGGCGCCCCCCTGCGCTGTGGGCGCCCCTTGCGCTGCGGGCGCCCTCAGCACCAACTGTCAAAGCAGCTCTTTTCGAAGCCAGATAACACTTTGACCCGGTCAATCCGGGCGCCCCGAGCGCTCCGGGCGCCCCGGTCAATGCTGATCCCGAAGATAAAGGGATCAGATGCTGACCGAGACTTTGGCGGATCAAAGGCCACGTGGGGGGCGCCCCCGACATCCCGGGCGCCCTCAGGCCCTATATAAAGGGCCCTCGACCAAGGCTTCAGAACATCAATTCACTCAACGTCTCAAAGATCTTCTGCTCTCGCGCCTTCTCCGGAAACCTTCCAACTCGAGCCGACGACGTCCCGCTGCTCCGAATAAGTCAATCTACTCCAGACGTCGGTAAAGAAGAGCATTTTTTTATTATTATTTTCTGCACTTATTTTGTAATCAAATTTTGTAAACTGTTTGCGCCGTATATATAATTGCCCAAAGTAAACGGTCAACGACCGTGGGCCTTGGAGTAGGAGTCGACACAGGCTCCGAACCAAGTAAAATCGACTATGTCTCTGTGTTGTGATCTTTAATTTCCGTCGTGTATTTGCTCTAAAATTTCCGAAAAACGATTTCCGATATTCACCCCCCCCCCTCTATCGGTTTTCTCGATCCAACAAGTGGTATCAGAGCGGGGAAGTTCAAACTTGGTGCAACCACCAGTTTGAAAAAAAAAATTCGGATTTTTATTTCTTTTTATCATTCGAATTTATTTTAACCAAAATTTTTTTTTTATATTTTATTATCCTTATCCCGCACTACTAATCCAAGACCAAGTCTTGGGATATTTTTTTATTTTTGTTAGTTTTCTTTTACAGATCAAATGGCTATACAAGAAGGATTCAGCACCGCCAGACCTCCACTTTTCAGTGGAGAAGACTTTTCTTACTAGAAAAGTCGAATGGAGGTCCACCTGAAAACTCAGGTGGACATGTGGATCATCATCCAGTCCGGACTGGAGATACCCAAAAATGCTGATGGACTTCCTCAAAGCTACACAGAGTGGGACACCGCTCTGAAACGAAAAATTGAAGCCGACGCTAAAGCGACTCAGACTCTTCAATGCGGATTGACGAAAGAGGAGCTGAACCGCGTGGGCCCCTTCAACAGTGCCAAGGAGCTGTGGGCAAAATTGATCGAGCTGCACGAAGTGACATCAGATACTCGGATCAGTAAGAGGGATCTGCTCCTGAACAAACTCTATACCATCAAGATGGTCGACAACGAAACAGCAGCCCAGCTCCACGCACGAATCCAAGAGTTGATGAACGGTCTTCACACTATAGGTCACAAGGTTGAAAACCGTGACTTAATAAGGTATGCCTTAAACGCCTTCCCTAGAAACTCCTTGTGGGCATCTGTGGTAGATGCATACAAGGTCTCAAGGGATCTTTCAAAAATAAAATTAGACGAATTATTTTCCGAACTAGAACTGTACGAACAAACTAACACCAATATGGTCGAGAAAGGTATTGCTTTCGTTGCAGATAAAACTAGAAGGACAACAAAGAAGAAGCCTGAACCCGAACCCGAGTCTAACTCAGACTCAGACTCAGAAGACGAAGAAGGAGATCAAACTAAGCTGGTCCGACTAGCCCGAAGCTACTACAAGGAGTTGAAGAACCGAACCAACAAACGAAAAATCAGCCGAAGAAAGGACGAACCAGCTGAACCCGCGAATGATAAAAATAAGCCCAACGTAACCTGCTACGAGTGCAAGAAGAAGGGCCACTACAAGACAGAATGCCCAAACTTAAAGGAAATCAAAAAGACAAGAAGAAAGAAAGCGCTCCAAGCAACCTGGGACGAATCTTCCTCAGAAGAAGAAGAAGAAGTACCCCAATCAAACCTACTAGCTCTGACCGCCTCAGAAAAAGTCGAGACTGAGTCAGAATCAGAACAGGAAGACGGCGAGCTGACCTTTATAGAAGACGGCAAAATTAAGGCAACTGGTTTCAATAGATGTCAATTAAGTGAACTAATTTCATTTCGTTCTCGAGATTTGGCAAAAGCCAAACTCCGAGTCGAATCCCTCCGACAGGAAGTAAAACTCCTGAAAGAGGGAGCTGACACTAAACCCTTAACTGAGAAGGTTCAGGAAGGAACTCCTACTCAAGTTGAAAAACTTGAAAAGGAGAACTCCTCCCGGAAAACTCAGGTCAAGGATCTTAGATCAGCTTTAGAACGATTTACATCTGGTTCCAAGGGTCTTGACATGATCCTTGGAAAATAGAAATCAGTTCTAAATCGATCCGGACTTGGCAATAGAACCAAATCTCGACAAAGATCTTACTTTGCTGTACTGAATCAGTCCAGAGGTAAAATTCAGGCATGGGTACCTAAACTATACCTGAACAAACCTACTGGATCAAATCAGTATTGGATCCCCAAGGATAAGATTCACATCTTGCCTAACCATCACCGTGGCTTTAGTCCAGGGGGAGCCAAACTGAAAATAATATTCATTATTAGATAAGAATTTAATTCGTGATTGCAATTGCATGATTGATTGTTTATTTAAAATTCCTGCAATTTACCATGCTTAGATTTATGAATAGTTAGTATAAGGACTGAACAAACTTAACTGAAACTTGACAACATAGTATTGGGTGAAGGTGAGATGATAGTACGTTAGTGTAACGCCCGCCCTTATATCTACCCTAATGGCGGGGTTACGGGTTCATACATTCATATCATTTATCATGTTAAGCATGTATATCAAGTAGAAACAATTACAATGCAAGAAGAGTAGTACGCATGCTTGTTGAGGACTAATTTACCAAGCAGGGTTTCCTATATTTAACATGCATTTATAACATAATAGGAAGATCATTTAACTTCATAATTTACTGATCTAAACATGGTTTGAACAAGATAGGGCTTAGCATGATCTAAAACATAACCTTCTGCAAGTGATCCAATTAAACAGCTAAGCATAACATTGAAGGAGGGGAAAAACAAGACATTGGGCAAGGGCATGGGTCTCGGCACCTATGGGCAGCCGACCCTCTTCTCCACCCAAGTCCCCATTTCAAGCATCAATAAATACACTATAGCATGGAATCTCAAGTAGAAATGTAGCATGAGTTATCTAGCCTTAGACACATGCAAGAGAAACATTCATAAGCAATAGAAATTAGGAAATCTATAGCATTTCACTTAGCATGCATACAACAAGAATTAGACATCTAATGATAGTGTTATCTAATCATGACATAGGTTTCATATCTCTAAACTTGGCCAACAGTAGAGTAGTCATAATCATCACACAATCAGAATATAGTAATACAACTTGCAATCTTTTAGTGGAAGCAATTTAGATTCTAGACAAAAATGGTAGATAAGAATCCTTCTTTCTTTCCCGAGCCATCACCACACACATCTTTTAGCTTTCCCTCTGCCTCTTCCTTTAGTTCAAGTATTTCTTACCGCTATCTGCAGCATAAGAAAAAAACATGAAACTAGTAAGCAAAATATGCTTAGTAAGAATCCGGGCCTACTCGCAAAAAATCCATATCAATACATCATATCATGTACACAGTAATCAAGATAGAATTATAAGCATCATAAGCATCACATCAAATATTTCTAAGTACTTTACAGAACAAGATTATCACATAATGAGAGAATGCTTTTCAAAAGGTTCCATAAAGGTAAGTACTTAAAAATATAGTATCATCTAGGGCCCAGTTGTAGTACCACATCAAGCGCGTTCCCTAATGAGTTGGGGTAGCGAGCCACCAATCTAATTAGGGCAGGACCCTTTCGTCCTACCAATGCCATGACCTTCAGTTAACATGTACATTGGATTTTGTTTAACGACCCCCTTCCGAGTCGGGTACACAACTTTCAAAGTAAAGTATCTTAACATGTAATTACATACATATGTATATGCTTAAAGGTACTCCCAATAACATCTTAAAGGGACACACCACTCATCAAGGGTGCTCATGATCCCCTAGGGACACACCACACATTTAGGGGTGCTCTTGATCTCAATTTCAGTAGAGTATCCCTTTTCAAGCATATTATCAAACACATCATGTTTATGTCATAAAGGGTGCCCCATGGGCTATAAGGCATGCTTTTATACCTAACAAGATAGGTCACATAAATTATACACACATCATATAAGTAGTAGCATGCTTCATGATTTCGTTAAGTACTTCCCAACCCTAGAACTAGGGTTGGCCGAAAGTTACAAGTAAAGGGAATTTTCTTCTTCTTTTTTTTTCATCCAATTAAGGCATACATTCATCACATATATATCCATATCATGCATTCTATTAACATGGCATACATTAGAGGTAAATGACCTTCCCTAAGCTAGGGTTCCATGATGTGGCCGAAAGTTGCAAGTAAGGAGTTTAGTTTTCCAAGCAAGCATTCATTCAAGCATTTCTACAAACACCTCAAGTACCTTTCATGTTAACAATTGAAACATGGTTTATACCTCAAAGTGGGGTTAGCTTCCACTAACCCTAAATTACAAGAGGTGGCCGAAACATTGTAGGGTAGGGTAGGCTAGGTTTTTGACATCCAATCTTCACACAAGCATTTACACAAACATTTTATCTACAATACTAATCATGGACATATCATAGGATAGCATGCAACCAAAAACCCTAGCCTTTCTCCTCTTGGCCGAAAGTTTGTAGGGTACCAAACCCTAATTTTTGTCCTTCCAAAAATTTGGAAACAACACATATGTGTCTAAAGTCCCTAGAGGTACTAGCATACATCAAGGTTTGATCAAAAACCCCCTCTTGGACCTCCAATCCTAGGGTGGTCGAAACCTTCCTCAAGGAAGGTCCTTGTGATTTTTCAAAAGAACAAAACAATCAAACATCCAATAGCAATTATGCCGCAGGCGAGAGGACACTTACATCCTAGCGCTGGAATTTCACCTTCTCTTAAACCGTAGGGTACCCTACACTTGAAGGGCAAGTGAAAATCCTTCTCTTCAAATTTTCCTCTAGGGTTCCTTGGACTTGGTAGAAGGCGAAGGCACTTGGACTTTCCTCCTTGCAATTGCCCTAGGGTTAGAACCCTAGGGTTGGAATTTTGAAAGAGAAAGGATGGGTGCTAGGCTCGGCAAGGAAGAAGAAAGGAGGAAGAAGAATGAAAAAAAAAACTTCATTCTAACTTCCTTCTCTTACTCCTATTTATACACCTCTTGTGAAGAGACATGTCTCTTCATTGCCCAAGCCTTAACAAGCATGTCTCCCCTTCTCCTAACATGAAACACCCATTAGAGCATTTGGTTAGGAAGAGTTAGTGCAAGTGATAGGTCCAAGGTTCAATCCTTGCTTCCTCCACTTTGCACTTTCTTTTTATCACCTCTTGCTAACTCATTTCCAAGCCCAATAAGCCAAGCCCAATATACATTTCATGAATATAATATTTCATGCATTCATGACATTTCATTAATAAAATAAGTTCATGACATTTCATAGAATGTGATTGCATGAAATGTACATCATTTCATTATAAACATTTTTCTCCATACATCGTCATGATATTACATTAAAAATTTGGGGTGTTACAATCCTACACACCTTATAAAAAGTTCGTCCCGAACTTTAAAACAGTTCCGGATACTTTAATCGCATTGCCTCCTCTCGTTCCCATGTAGCTTCTTCGAATTGTTCATCCCGCCACAGAACCTTTACTAAAGGTACTTCTTTGTTCCTTAGCTTTTTAACTTCCCGGTCTAAGATCTGTATAGGCCGGCGTTCGGAACTTAAGTTCTCTTGATCTTGTACTGGTGGGGGTTCTATCATTTGACTCGCATCAGGGGTACACTTCTTGAGCATCGACACATGGAAGACGTTGTGGATGGCCGCCATTTCTGGCGGTAGCTCCAGCTCGTGGGCCACCTTGCCTACTCGTCTCAAAATCTGATAGGGTCCCACGTATCGCGGACTCAGCTTCCCCTTCTTTCCGAATCTCATCACCCCTTTCATAGGGGCTACCTTCAGGAATACCGAATCCCCAACCTCGAACTCGAGTGGTCGACGTCGTTTATCAGCGTAGCTCTTCTGCCGACTCTGAGCAGTCTCTATCCTCTGGCGGATATTCTTTATAGCCTAAGTGGTCTCATCAATAATATCGGTCTGGAGTCCCATCTCCCTCTTTTCACCACTCTCATGCCAGCATAAAGGAGATCTGCATTTTCTGCCGTATAGTGCCTCGTACGGTGCCATCCCGATAGTAGCCTGATGACTGTTATTATAAGCAAACTCTGCCAGGCTCAGGTATCGACACCAGCTTCCCTTGAAGTCCAAGGTGCAAGCTCGTAACATATCTTCTAGTATCTGGTTTACTTGTTCAATCTGCCCGTCAGTCTGGGGGTGAAAGGATTTACTGAACTTCAGCTTCGTGCCAAGGGCCTTCTGCACGTGTCCCCAAAAATCAGAAGTAAATCGACTATCTCGGTCAGAGACGATGGTCTTGGGAATCCCGTGTAGTCGGACAATCTCCTTGACGTACAGTTGAGCCAGCTGCTCAACTGAATAAGTCATCTTGATAGCCAGAAAATGCGCGGACTTGGTCAGTCGGTCCATAATAACCCATATACTATCATATCCATTCGTAGTCCGAGGCAGCCCTGATATGAAATCCATAGATATGTCCTCCCATTTCCACTCGGGAATAGGTAGAGGCTGCAGAACTCCCCCAGGTCTCTGGTGTTCTGCTTTGACCCTCTGGCAGGTCAAACACATGCTGATATAATGGGCTACATCTTTCTTCATGCCGGACCACCAAAATTTGCCCTTCAGATCTTGATACATCTTGGTAGACCCAGGATGCATCGCATAAGGTGTGCCGTGAGCTTCCTCGAGTATCCTCGTCCGTAAGTCGGAGTCGTTGGGAACGTATAATCGATCCCGGAGATATAAGACTCCACTATCGGAAATCCGGAATCCCTCGTCCTTGCCTTCAAGAACCTCCTGCCTGATTCTTCGAAGACTCGGATCAAGATTCTGCTTCTCCAGAATACCGTCAAATAATGTCGGCGCAATCTGTAGGGTAGAAAGCCGTCCCGATATAATCTCGATTCCGAAATCCATAATCTCTTCCCCTAAGGGTCGTGAAATAGCTGATAAAGACAACAATGCAGCACAAAATTTTCTACTGAGAGCGTCCGCTACCTTGTTGGCTTTTCCCGGATGGTACAAGATCTCACAGTCGTAGTCCTTGACCAACTCGAGCCATCGGCGTTGTCGCATATTCAGGTCTTTCTGGGTGAAGAAATACCGCAGACTCTGGTGATTAGTAAAGACCTTGCACTGAGTGCCATATAAATAATGCCTCCATAATTTTAGTGCAAAGACTACCGCTGCTAATTCCAAATCATGGGTAGGATAATTCTTTTCATGTTCCTTTAATTGTCTAGAGGCGTAGGCAATCATCTTCCCATTCTGCATAAGCACAGCTCCGAGTCCCTGTTTGGATGCGTCGCTGTACATATCGAAACCCGTATCACTTTCCAGGAGAGTCAATATAGGAGCGCTAGTCAGCCTCCTTTTCAGTTCAGAGAAGCTCTTCTCACATTCGTCGGTCCGAATATATTTCCTGTCTTTCTTAGTCAGAGCTGTCATAGGAGCTGCAATCCGAGAGAAGTTCTCTACGAATTTTCTGTAATAGCCTGCTAGCCCCAGAAAACTTCTGACCTCGTGTAACGCCCCAAAATTCCCATTTTTAGTTCATAAAGTCCTTGAAAGTAGTTAGAAATGTTTTAGAAATATTCTAGATATTTTTAGGAATTTTTAGAATATTTTTATGGAATTTTCCGAGTCCGTTTAGTATTTTAAAAAAAAAATAAAAAGAAAAAAAATGGAAAAACCACTTAAGGGCAGCCGGAGTTCGAACCCGCGACCACCGCGAGACCAAGAGTGCGCGCGACCAGCTGGGCTAGGGTATCAAGCACAGCAAAGGATGGAGAGACCTATATTTAAGGTGTAGTTAGGTTAATCCGCCCCGTAAGTATAAATAGGTAATTAAGGAGAGAAGTTTTATTTTCTCTCCTCTCCAAACCCTCACGCCGACCCCTCCTCTTCTGGGCGAAACTACACCAAGCTCTAGGGGGCCGGTCAAGGCTCTTCTCCAAGAGATCTTCTAATATTTGGAATCCCCGCGACGAGAGGAATGCGTAGGCGCGAAGAATTCTCCGAGATCTCAAGTTTCTCCCGAGCTCTAGACGTCAATCTTGGTTGTAAGTCCAAGATATCAATGTAAGTACTGCTCACCTGCAGTAAGAGGCGATTTTTCCGCAAGAATTTCCTTTAAAAGTTTTTAAAAAAAGAGATATTTCCTTTTTGTTTAAGTTTTGCATGTGATCTTAGTTCATTATATGCTTATATATTTTATTGAGTGCCCTATATGAGATTAGGGACCAAGAAAAGCTATGAGAAAAGAAAAGAGAAGATAAAGATAAGAAAAGAAAAGGCCAAGGCCTTAAGAAATCCCCAAAAGTCAAGACTTAGGGATTTTAGCACGCAAGGTGCTCGAGAAAATGCCAAGGCATTTGCAGATATGAAAGAAAAGAAAGAAAAGCTATTTTATTTTCTAAGGCCAGTACCCGGCGTCCAAGGGCGTCGTTAAAGAAATCCAGGTGTCCAATTCCAAGGTCTTGGCCCTGGTAGACCAAGGTCTGCTCTATTAGGATTGGTGGCTCGCTACCCCC
>JAGFNQ010003856.1:181400-290183 GCA_024364735.1 Boesenbergia rotunda
AGAGTGACAAGGCCTTTGACATCTACAGTGATGCCATCCAAGATGGGCCTTGGAGCTGTCCTCATGCAAGATGGTAAAGTATAGCATTGCCTCCAGACAGCTCAAGGACTATGAGAAGAATTACCCTACCCACGACCTTGAGCTAGCAACTGTGGTTTTTGCACTGAAGCTTTGGAGACACTACCTGTATGGAGTGCAGTGCAGGATCTTCACAGACCATCAGAGTTTGAAGTACTTCTTCACTCAGAAGGACCTGAATATGAGGCAGCGCAGGTGGCTAGAGTTGGTCAAAGATTATGACTGTGAAATCCTCTACCACCCAGGTAAAGCTAATAAAGTGGCAGATGCACTGAGCAAAAATCCTGTGCAGCACTGATGTCCCTTTCATCACTGTCCCTACCACTTCAGAAAGAAATAAAGGATTTTGGAGTCGAGGTAATAATTGGGCAACTTTCTGCATTGACTCTAGAGTCAACCTTGCTTGTGGATATACAAGAAAGCAAAGTCAAGACTCAGAAATCTAGAAGATCAAGCAGGGGATCCAAGAGGCAGAAAATTCAGAGTTTCGAGTATCAGATAGTGGCATCCTCTATTTTGGAGACCGCCTTTGCGTCCCCAATGATGAGGAACTAAGAAAGAATATTTTAGAAGAAGCCCACAGTACCCCATACTCTATGCATCCTGGTTCTACCAAGATGTATCAAGATTTAAAGAAAGGATTCTGGTGGTCTGGACTCAAGCGAGACGTGGCCAGATATATCAGTACCTGCTTGACCTGCCAGAGAGTCAAAGCAGAGCACCAGAGACCAGGAGGAGTTCTACAGCCACTTCCCATTCCAGAGTGGAAGTGGGAAGAAATATCCATGGACTTTATCACAGGTCTTCCAAGAACCACCCATGGACATGATGCAATTTGGGTGATAGTGGACAGGTTGACCAAGTCTGCCCACTTCCTAGCCATCAAGTTATCGCATTCGGTAGAGCAGTTAGCACAGCTGTACGTGAGAGAAGTAATCAGGCTTCACGGAGTTCCGAAGTCGATCGTGTCAGACAGAGATGGGCGATTCACCTCCCATTTTTGGAAGTGTGTTCAGGACGCCCTAGGCACCAGACTTCAGTTCAGCACAGCTTTCCATCCCCAGACAGATGGACAAACAGAGAGAGTAAATCAGATTTTAGAAGACATGCTCAGGGCTTGTGCATTGGACTTTAAAGGTAGTTGGTGCAAATTTCTGTGCTTAGCTGAGTTTGCCTACAACAATAGCTATCAGGCCACCATCAGGATGGCACCTTATGAGGCATTATATGACAGGAAATGTAGATCACCCATATGTTGGCAAGAAGCTGGTGAGAAGAAAGAGATGAAGTCAGGACTAGGCAGCCAGACTGAGCTTATAGATGAGACCGCTCAGGCTATCCAGACGATCCGCCAGAGGATTGAGACTGCCCAGAGTAGACAGAAAAGTTATGCTGACACACGCCGCAGGCCACTTGAATTCCAAGTTGGAGATTCAGTATTTCTCAAGGTCGCTCCCATGAAGGGAGTGGTGAGATTTGGCAAGAAGGGCAAGCTAAGTCCTCGCTACATAGGACCCTACAAGATCATAAAGAGGGTTGGTAAGGTAGCATATGAGCTGGACTTACCAGAGGATATGTCAGCTATCCACAGTACCTTTCATGTCTCTATGCTGAAGAAGTGTATTCACGACCCTAGCCAAGTGATTCAGCCTCAGTCAGTACAGATCCAAGAAGATCTTAGTTATGAGAGCAGACCGACACAGATAGTGGACAAAGCAGTTAAGAGATTAAGAAACAAAGAAGTGCCACTAGTGAAGGTCATCTGGCAGAATCAAAAGCATGAAGAGGCTACTTGGGAACGTGAGGACAGCATGAGAGAGAGATATCCAGAATTATTCTAAGTTCGAGGACGAACTTTTCATAAGGTATGGGGGATTGTAACGCCCCAAAATTCCCATTTTTAGTTCATAAAGTCCTTGAAAGTAGTTAGAAATGTTTTAGAAATATTCTAGATATTTTTAGGAATTTTTAGAATATTTTTATGGAATTTTCCGAGTCCGTTTAGTATTTTAAAAAAAAATAAAAAGAAAAAAATGGAAAAACCACTTAAGGGCAGCCGGAGTTTGAACCCGCGACCACCGCGAGACCAAGAGCGCGCGCGACCAGCTGGGCTAGGGTATCAAGCACAGCAAAGGATGGAGAGACCTATATTTAAGGTGTAGTTAGGTTAATCCGCCCCGTAAGTATAAATAGGTAATTAAGGAGAGAAGTTTCATTTTCTCTCCTCTCCAAACCCTCACGCCGACCCCTCCTCTTCTGGGCGAAACTACACCAAGCTCTAGGGGGCCGGTCAAGGCTCTTCTCCAAGAGATCTTCTAATATTTGGAATCCCCGCGACGAGAGGAACGCGTAGGCGCGAAGAATTCTCCGAGATCTCAAGTTTCTCCCGAGCTCTAGACGTCAATCTTGGTTGTAAGTCCAAGATATCAATGTAAGTACTGCTCACCTGCAGTAAGAGGCGATTTTTTCGCAAGAATTTCCTTTAAAAGTTTTTAAAAAGAGATATTTCCTTTTTGTTTAAGTTTTGCATGTGATCTTAGTTCATTATATGCTTATATATTTTATTGAGTGCCCTATATGAGATTAGGGACCAAGAAAAGCTATGAGAAAAGAAAAGAGAAGATAAAGATAAGAAAAGAAAAGGCCAAGGCCTTAAGAAATCCCCAAAAGTCAAGACTTAGGGATTTTAGCACGCAAGGTGCTCGAGAAAATGCCAAGGCATTTGCAGATAAGAAAGAAAAGAAGGAAAAGCTATTTTATTTTCTAAGGCCAGTACCCGGCGTCCAAGGGCGTCGTTAAAGAAATCCAGGTGTCCAATTCCAAGGTCTTGGCCCTGGTAGACCAAGGTCTGCTCTATTAGGATTGGTGGCTCGCTACCCCAACCTTTTAGGGAACGCGCATGAGATGGTACTTACGTCTTCAGTGGATCCAAGTGATTATTATTTTCAAGTATATGCTTTAGCAAAGTTTCGAAAGTTTAAGAAAGTTTTCAAAAAGTTAAAGAATAGCTAAAGTTTCAAGTTGAGCCAAGAAAAGTAAATTGAGATTTATTATTGCTTGAGTATGCATGTTTTGAGCTATACATGTTTGTAGTTTTCTTTCAAGCATATTAGTATCTCATATGATGTTCAGTTTGATCTAGAAGCATGTTTGCATATTTCGAGTTTTTGTGAGCTAGATAGTACTTACTAAGTTTTTTGCTTACTAGTTGCATTTCCTCTTATTGCAGATACAGGTAAAGGCAAGCAATTCTGAAGGAAGACGACGAGGCGGTGCTGAGTAGAGTGTGTGTGTGGTGGCTGAGTATGGAGAGATCTTTGGCACGAGACAATTTAGTTATTTAATTCACAATGTTATAGTACATTTGAATTGTAAGTTCTTGGTTTATGGAGTTTAGCGAACATTTAAGTTTTGGATAGTTTTACATGCTCAATTGCTTAGAGTAAAGATTCCATGTCATTTCATTTAGCTTATATATTCTTATGTTTGCATTGGATGAGTAGAAATGTGAGTAGATGGAGATATTGATACTTTGTTAGAAAATAGACGCATGTGCCAAGATAGTATCAAATTCTCTTTGAATTAAGTTTTATTGCTTATAAATGTTTAGAAAAGTTGCATCCACATTTTATAATGCTTTAGCAGGGTTATAGAACATGCATTTGGGGTTATGAGTACATAGAATCAAGATTGGTACAAACTTTAGTGTTAAAGTTCATATATCTTGAATAGTTTATTTTCCTCCGCAAAAGTCCAAATTTCAAGTTTATGGATTCGTTTTGATTGGCTAAACTCATTTGAAAACTGTCATAGAGTGTAGAAATGGTGCAATGATTCCATATGGCTCGAAATCATAGGTATGGAGGAGCTGAGAAGCAACTGCTGAAACCTGAGTTTTCTGATTTCAGGCCTATCAGTCGACTGATACAGTATCAGTCGACTGATACCTGCAGTTTGAGTTGGGCGAGACAAGCTTTAATGTTTATCATCTTGCGAGCTTTTGGGATAGAAGGGTGATATGTTATTATGCATGATTGCTTAAGTTAGAATATAATTGTTAGATGAATTTAAAAGTTTAAAAAAAAAAGATTTCCGCACTTTTAGTCATGTAAAAGAGTTGAGAAGTAGAGAAAAGTAACGATCCGTCTAAGGCAGGAGAAGGCGGGTCGCTACACCTCGCTGGCATTCTTGGGTCTGGACCAGTTACTTACGGCCTCAATTTTGATCGGGTCGACCATCACTCCGTCCTTGGAGATAACATGTCCCAGGAATGATACTTGATTCAGGCAGAACTCACATTTCGAAAATTTAGCATACAGTTGTTCCTTCTGAAGAATCTGTAATACTATACTCAGGTGCTCTGCATGCTCTTCGGAAGTCCTCGAGTAAATAAGGATGTCGTCGATGAAGACGATCACAAATCTGTCGAGAAATGCCGAGAAAATCCGATTCATAAGGTCCATGAATATTGCCGGAGCATTAGTAACTCCAAACGGCATCACTACGAACTCATAATGTCCGTATCTCGTCCGGAAAGCAGTTTTGGGTATATCCTCATTTTTCACCCGGACTTGGTGATAACCAGACCTCAGATCGATCTTAGAGAAAATCGTAGCTCCCTTTAACTGATCGAACAGGTCATCTATCCTGGGTAGAGGGTACCTGTTCTTTATGGTCACATTGTTTAATGCCCGATAGTCGATACACATACGCATCGACCCGTCCTTCTTTTTGACGAACAGTACGGGAGCTCCCCAGGGGGAATGACTAGGGTGGATAAGTCCCTTGTCGAGTAGCTCTTGTAGCTGTCCTTGCAATTCTTTCAATTCAGTCGGCGCCATACGATACGGTGCCTTGGAAATGGGGTTAGTACCATGAACCAACTCAATTACAAATTCTATATTTCTTTCAGGTGCTAACCATGGTAATTCATCGGGAAATACCTCTGGGTAATTGCATACGACTTTGACGTCTTCTAGCTTCGGGCCCTCAGTAGGACTGGTATCAACCACATGAGCTAGAAACCCAGAGCATCCATTTTCTAACATCTTCCTTGCTTTCAGAGCCGACAAGAATTTGCTTGTCCTCTTCTTCGGCTCTCTGATAAATTCAAATAGAATTTCCGCCTCAGGTCGGGAGATAACCCTTCGTTTACGGCACTCAATAGAGGCGCCGTATTTGTTCAAGAAATTCATGCCCAATATCACATCATAATCTGACATATCAAGCACTATCAGATCGCAGTAGAGTTCCCTATCTGCGATTCTGATTGGTGCGGCACGTAGCATTTGGGTAGATAAGATCTTATTTATTATATCACTAAAATTTATTTATCAAATCTTATAAGTCTATATGCAAAACTATCCTCACTCAGTGAGCTAGATGGCCCGCCACCATACCCATAATAAAGAACATCATAGCAGTCACTGCCACTGAATCAGATAGGCCTCCAGTCGGACCCCTCTGGCCGGAGTGCCCGGGGGTGCCTGCGCGGTTGGAGGCTCAGTGGGTATCACATTCTGACTTCCCTGCGGGGTTATCAGAGTGTTTATTATCTGCTGTTGTTCAGTGACCTGACGCTGTAGATCTGTGATCACTTGCATCATATTAAGTGGGGGTACTGTCTCATTATCCCGATTGCTACGTTCTCTAGCCATATCTATCATACAGGTGATAAATGACTACTTAAGAATTATCACTACTTTCACTTGTTATGCAAGTATTAATCATCTCCATATAATCAATACTGTACATGAAATAAAATAAAGCGAGGTTAGGATCTCTTACTTGGAAGCGACAGGATGAAGCTTGATGTGTGTGTGGTGGAGGGGAAACCTGCTCTGATACCAACTTGTAACGCCCGCCCTTATATCTACCCTAAAGGCGGGGTTACGGGTCCATACATTCATATCATTTATCATGCTAAACATGTATATCAAGTAGAAACAATTACAATGCAAGAAGAGTAGTACGCATGCTTGTTGAGGACTAATTTTCCAAGCAGGGTTTCCTATATTTAACATGCATTTATAACATAATAGGAAGATCATTTAACTTCATAATTTACTGATCTAAACATGGTTTGAACAAGATAGGGCTTAGCATGATCTAAAACATAACCTTCTGCAAGTGATCCAATTAAACAGCTAAGCATAACATTGAAGGAGGGAAAAAACAAGACAATGGACAAGGGCATGGGTCTCGGCACCTATGGGCAGCCGGCCCTCTTCTCCACCCAAGTCCCCATTTCAAGCATCAATAAATACACTATAGCATGGAATCTCAAGTAGAAATGTAGCATGAGTTATCTAGCCTTAGACACATGCAAGAGAAACATTCATAAGCAATAGAAATTAGGAAATCTATAGCATTTCACTTAGCATGCATACAACAAGAATTAGACATCTAATGATAGTGTTATCTAATCATGACATAGGTTTTATATCTCTAAACTTGGCCAACAGTAGAGTAGTCATAATCATCACACAATCAGAATATAGTAATACAACTTGCAATCTTTTAGTGGAAGCAATTTAGATTCTAGACAAAAATGGTAGATAAGAATCCTTCTTTCTTTCCCGAGCCATCACCACACACATCTTTTAGCTTTCCCTCTGCCTCTTCCTTTAGTTCAAGTATTTCTTACCGCTATCTGCAGCATAAGAAAAACAACATGAAACTAGTAATCAAAACATGCTTAGTAAGAATCCGGGCCTACTCGCAAAAAATCCATATCAATACATCATATCATGTACACAGTAATCAAGATAGAATTATAAGCATCATAAGCATCACATCAAATATTTCTAAGTACTTTACAGAACAAGATTATCACATAATGAGAGAATGCTTTTCAAAAGGTTCCATAAAGGTAAGTACTTAAAAATATAGTATCATCTAGGGCCCAGTTGTAGTAGCACATCAAGCGCGTTCCCTAATGAGTTGGGGTAGCGAGCCACCAATCTAATTAGGGCAGGACCCTTCCGTCCTACCAATGTCATGACCATCAGTTAACATGTACATTGGATTTTGTTTAACGACCCCCTTCCGAGTCGGGTACACAACTTTCAAAGTAAAGTATCTTAACATGTAATTACATACATATGTATATGCTTAAAGGTACTCCCAATAACATCTTAAAGGGACACACCACTCATCAAGGGTGCTCATGATCCCCTAAGGACACACCACACATTTAGGGGTGCTCTTGATCTCAATTTCAGTAGAGTATCCCTTTTCAAGCATATTATCAAACACATCATGTTCATGTCATAAAGGGTGCCCCATGGGCTATAAGGCATGCTTTTATACCTAACAAGATAGGTCACATAAATTATACACACATCATATAAGTAGTAGCATGCTTCATGATTTCGTTAAGTACTTCCCAACCCTAGAACTAGGGTTGGCCGAAAGTTACAAGTAATGGGAATTTTCTTCTTCTTTTTTTTCATCCAATTAAGGCATACATTCATCACATATATATCCATATCATGCATTCTATTAACATGGCATACATTAGAGGTAAATGACCTTCCCTAAGCTAGGGTTCCATGATGTGGCCGAAAGTTGCAAGTAAGGAGTTTGGTTTTCCAAGCAAGCATTCATTCAAGCATTTCTACAAACACCTCAAGTACCTTTCATGTTAACAATTGAAACATAGTTTATACCTCAAAGTGGGGTTAGCTTCCACTAACCCTAAATTACAAGAGGTGGCCGAAACATTGTAGGGTAGGGTAGGCTAGGTTTTTGACATCCAATCTTCACACAAGCATTTACACAAACATTTTATCTACAATACTAATCATGGACATATCATAGGATAGCATGCAACCAAAAACCCTAGCCTTTCTCCTCTTGGCCGAAAGTTTGTAGGGTACCAAACCCTAATTTTTGTCCTTCCAAAAATTTGGAAACAACACATATGTGTCTAAAGTCCCTAGAGGTACTAGCATACATCAAGGTTTGATCAAAAACCCCCTCTTGGACCTCCAATCCTAGGGTGGTCGAAACCTTCCTCAAGGAAGGTCCTTGTGATTTTTCAAAAGAACAAAACAATCAAACATCCAATAGCAATTATGCCGCAAGCGAGAGGACACTTACATCCTAGCGCTGGAATTTCACCTTCTCTTAAACCGTAGGGTACCCTACACTTGAAGGGCAAGTGAAAATCCTTCTCTTCAAATTTTCCTCTAGGGTTCCTTGGACTTGGTAGAAGGCGAAGGCACTTGGACTTTCCTCCTTGCAATTGCCCTAGGGTTAGAACCCTAGGGTTGGAATTTCGAAAGAGAAAGGATGGGTGCTAGGCTCGGCAAGGAAGAAGAAAGGAGGAAGAAGAATGAAAAAAAAACTTCTTTCTAACTTCCTTCTCTTACTCCTATTTATACACCTCTTGTGAAGAGACATGTCTCTTCATTGCCCAAGCCTTAACAAGCATGTCTCCCCTTCTCCTAACATGAAACACCCATTAGAGCATTTGGTTAGGAAGAGTTAGTGCAAGTGATAGGTCCAAGGTTCAATCCTTGCTTCCTCCACTTTGCATTTTCTTTTTATCACCTCTTGCTAACTCATTTCCAAGCCCAATAAGCCAAGCCCAATATACATTTCATGAATATAATATTTCATGCATTCATGACATTTCATTAATAAAATAAGTTCATGACATTTCATAGAATGTGATTGCATGAAATGTACATCATTTCATTATAAACATTTTTCTCCATACATCGTCATGATATTACATTAAAAATTTGGGGTGTTACAATCCTACACACCTTATAAAAAGTTCGTCCCGAACTTTAAAACAGTTCCGGATACTTTAATCGCATTGCCTCCTCTCGTTCCCATGTGGCTTCTTCGAATTGTTCATCCCGCCACAGAACCTTTACTAAAGGTACTTCTTTGTTCCTTAGCTTTTTAACTTCCCGGTCTAAGATCTGTATAGGCCGGCGTTCAGAACTTAAGTTCTCTTGATCTTGTACTGGTGGGGGTTCTATCATTTGACTCGCATCAGGGGTACACTTCTTGAGCATCGACACATGGAAGACGTTGTGGATGGCCGCCATTTCTGGCGGTAGCTCCAGCTCGTGGGCCACCTTGCCTACTCGTCTCAAAATCTGATAGGGTCCCACGTATCGCGGACTCAGCTTCCCCTTCTTTCCGAATCTCATCACCCCTTTCATAGGGGCTACCTTCAGGAATACCGAATCCCCAACCTCGAACTCGAGTGGTCGACGTCGTTTATCAGCGTAGCTCTTCTGCCGACTCTGAGCAGTCTCTATCCTCTGGCGGATATTCTTTATAGCCTAAGTGGTCTCATCAATAATATCGGTCTGGTGTCCCATCTCCCTCTTTTCACCACTCTCATGCCAGCATAAAGGAGATCTGCATTTTCTGCCGTATAGTGCCTCGTACGGTGCCATCCCGATAGTAGCCTGATGACTGTTATTATAAGCAAACTCTGCCAGGCTCAGGTATCGACACCAGCTTCCCTTGAAGTCCAAGGTGCAAGCTCGTAACATATCTTCTAGTATCTGGTTTACTTGTTCAGTCTGCCCGTCAGTCTGGGGGTGAAAGGATGTACTGAACTTTAGCTTCGTGCCAAGGGCCTTCTGCACGTGTCCCCAAAAATCAGAAGTAAATCGACTATCTCGGTCAGAGACGATGGTCTTGGGAATCCCGTGTAGTCGGACAATCTCCTTGACGTACAGTTGAGCCAGCTGCTCAACTGAATAAGTCATCCTGATAGCCAGAAAATGCGCGGACTTGGTCAGTCGGTCCACAATAACCCATATACTATCATATCCATTCGTAGTCCGAGGCAGCCCTGATATGAAATCCATAGATATGTCCTCCCATTTCCACTCGGGAATAGGTAGAGGCTGCAGAACTCCCCCAGGTCTCTGGTGTTCTGCTTTGACCCTCTGGCAGGTCAAACACATGCTGATATAATGGGCTACATCTTTCTTCATGCTAGACCACCAAAATTTGCCCTTCAGATCTTGATACATCTTGGTAGACCCAGGATGCATCGCATAAGGTGTGCCGTGAGCTTCCTCGAGTATCCTCGTCCGTAAGTCGGAGTCGTCGGGAACGCATAATCGATCCCGGAGATATAAGACTCCACTATCGGAAATCCGGAATCCCTCGTCCTTGCCTTCAAGAACCTCCTGCCTGATTCTTCGAAGACTCGGATCAAGATTCTGCTTCTCCAGAATACCGTCAAATAATGTCGGCGCAATCTGTAGGGTAGAAAGCCGTCCCGATATAATCTCGATTCCGAAATCCATAATCTCTTCCCCTAAGGGTCGTGAAATAGCTGATAAAGACAACAATGCAGCACAAAATTTTCTACTGAGAGCGTCCGCTACCTTGTTGGCTTTTCCCCGGATGGTACAAGATCTCACAGTCGTAGTCCTTGACCAACTCGAGCCATCGGCGTTGTCGCATATTCAGGTCTTTCTGGGTGAAGAAATACCGCAGACTCTGGTGATCAGTAAAGACCTTGCACTGAGTGCCATATAAATAATGCCTCCATAATTTTAGCGCAAAGACTACCGCTGCTAATTCCAAATCATGGGTAGGATAATTCTTTTCATGTTCCTTTAATTGTCTAGAGGCGTAGGCAATCACCTTCCCATTCTGCATAAGCACAGCTCCGAGTCCCTGTTTGGATGCGTCGCTGTACATATCGAAACCCGTATCACTTTCCGGGAGAGTCAATATAGGAGCGCTAGTCAGCCTCCTTTTCAGTTCAGAGAAGCTCTTCTCACATTCGTCGGTCCAAATATATTTCCTGTCTTTCTTAGTCAGAGCTGTCATAGGAGCTGCAATCCGAGAGAAGTTCTCTACGAATTTTCTGTAATAGCCTGCTAGCCCCAGAAAACTTCTGACCTCGCTGGCATTCTTGGGTCTGGACTAGTTACTTACGGCCTCAATTTTGATCGGGTCGACCATCACTCCGTCCTTGGAGATAACATGTCCCAGGAATGATACTTGATTCAGCCAGAACTCACATTTCGAAAATTTAGCATACAGTTGTTCCTTCTGAAGAATCTGTAATACTATACTCAGGTGCTCTGCATGCTCTTCGGAAGTCCTCGAGTAAATAAGTATGTCGTCGATGAAGACGATCACAAATCTGTCGAGAAATGCCGAGAAAATCCGATTCATAAGGTCCATGAATATTGCCGGAGCATTAGTAACTCCAAACGGCATCACTACGAACTCATAATGTCCGTATCTCGTCCGGAAAGCAGTTTTGGGTATATCCTCATTTTTCACCCGGACTTGGTGATAACCAGACCTCAGATCGATCTTAGAGAAAACCGTAGCTCACCTTTAACTGATCGAACAGGTCATCTATCCTGGGTAGAGGGTACCTGTTCTTTATGGTCACATTGTTTAATGCCCGATAGTCGATACACATACGCATCGACCCGTCCTTCTTTTTGACGAACAGTACGGGAGCTCCCCAGGGGGAATGACTTGGGCGGATAAGTCCCTTGTCGAGTAGCTCTTGTAGCTGTCCTTGCAATTCTTTCAATTCAGTCGGCGCCATACGGTACGGTGCCTTAGAAATGGGGTTAGTACCAGGAACCAACTCAATTGCAAATTCTATATTTCTTTCAGGTGCTAACCATGGTAATTCATCGGGAAATACCTCTGGGTAATTGCATACGACTTTGACGTCTTCTAGCTTCGGGCCCTCAGTAGGACTGGTATCAACCACATGAGCTAGAAACCCAGAGCATCCATTTTCTAACATCTTCCTTGCTTTCAGAGCCGACAAGAATTTGCTTGTCCTCTTCTTCGGCTCTCTGATAAATTCAAATAGAATTTCCGCCTCAGGTCGGGAGATAACCCTTCATTTACGGCACTCAATAGAGGCGCCGTATTTGTTCAAGAAATCCATGCCCAATATCACATCATAATCTGACATATCAAGCACTATCAGATCGCAGTAGAGTTCCCTATCTGCGATTCTGATTGGTGCGGCACGTAGCATTTGGGTAGATAAGATCTTATTTATTATATCACTAAAATTTATTTATCAAATCTTATAAGTCTATATGCAAAACTATCCTCACTCAGTGAGCTAGATGGCCCGCCACCATACTCATAATAAAGAACATCATAGCAGTCACTGCCACTGAATCAGATAGGCCTCCAGTCGGACCCCTCTGGCCGGAGTGCCCGGGGGTGCCTGCGCAGTTGGAGGCTCAGTGGGTATCACATTCTGACTTCCCTGCGGGGTTATCAGAGTGTTTATTATCTGCTGTTGTTCAGTGACCTGACGCTGTAGATCTATGATCACTTGCATCATATTAAGTGGGGGTACTGTCTCATTACCCCGATTGCTACGTTCTCTAGCCATATCTATCATACAGGTGATAAATGACTACATAAGAATTATCACTACTTTCACTTGTTATGCAAGTATTAATCATCTCCATATAATCAATACTGTACATGAAATAAAATAAAGCGAGGTTAGGATCTCTTACTTGGAAGCGACAGGATGAAGCTTGATGTGTGTGTGGTGGAGGGGAAACCTGCTCTGATACCAACTTGTAACGCCCGCCCTTATATCTACCCTAAAGGCGGGGTTACGGGTCCATACATTCATATCATTTATCATGTTAAGCATGTATATCAAGTAGAAACAATTACAATGCAAGAAGAGTAGTACGCATGCTTGTTGAGGACTAATTTACCAAGCAGGGTTTCCTATATTTAACATGCATTTATAACATAATAGGAAGATCATTTAACTTCATAATTTACTGATCTAAACATGGTTTGAACAAGATAGGGCTTAGCATGATCTAAAACATAACCTTCTGCAAGTGATCCAATTAAACAGCTAAGCATAACATTGAAGGAGGGGAAAAACAAGACATTGGGCAAGGGCATGGGTCTCGGCACCTATGGGCAGCCGGCCCTCTTCTCCACCCAAGTCCCCATTTCAAGCATCAATAAATACACTATAGCATGGAATCTCAAGTAGAAATGTAGCATGAGTTATCTAGCCTTAGACACATGCAAGAGAAACATTCATAAGCAATAGAAATTAGGAAATCTATAGCATTTCACTTAGCATGCATACAACAAGAATTAGACATCTAATGATAGTGTTATCTAATCATGACATAGGTTTCATATCTCTAAACTTGGCCAACAGTAGAGTAGTCATAATCATCACACAATCAGAATATAGTAATACAACTTGCAATCTTTTAGTGGAAGCAATTTAGATTCTAGACAAAAATGGTAGATAAGAATCCTTCTCTCTTTCCCGAGCCATCACCACACACATCTTTTAGCTTCCCTCTGCCTCTTCCTTTAGTTCAAGTATTTCTTACCGCTATCTGCAGCATAAGAAAAATAACATGAAACTAGTAAGCAAAACATGCTTAGTAAGAATCCGGGCCTACTCGCAAAAAATCCATATCAATACATCATATCATGTACACAGTAATCAAGATAGAATTATAAGCATCATAAGCATCACATCAAATATTTCTAAGTACTTTACAGAACAAGATTATCACATAATGAGAGAATGCTTTTCAAAAGGTTCCATAAAGGTAAGTACTTAAAAATATAGTATCATCTAGGGCCCAGTTGTAGTACCACATCAAGCGCGTTCCCTAATGAGTTGGGGTAGCGAGCCACCAATCTAATTAGGGCAGGACCCTTCCGTCCTACCAATGCCATGACCTTCAGTTAACATGTACATTGGATTTTGTTTAACGACCCCCTTCCGAGTCGGGTACACAACTTTCAAAGTAAAGTATCTTAACATGTAATTACATACATATGTATATGCTTAAAGGTACTCCCAATAACATCTTAAAGGGACACACCACTCATCAAGGGTGCTCATGATCCCCTAGGGACACACCACACATTTAGGGGTGCTCTTGATCCCAATTTCAGTAGAGTATCCCTTTTCAAGCATATTATCAAACACATCATGTTCATGTCATAAAGGGTGCCCCATGGGCTATAAGGCATGCTTTTATACCTAACAAGATAGGTCACATAAATTATACACACATCATATAAGTAGTAGCATGCTTCATGATTTCGTTAAGTACTTCCCAACCCTAGAACTAGGGTTGGCCGAAAGTTACAAGTAATGGGAATTTTCTTCTTCTTTTTTTTTCATCCAATTAAGGCATACATTCATCACATATATATCCATATCATGCATTCTATTAACATGGCATACATTAGAGGTAAATGACCTTCCCTAAGCTAGGGTTCCATGATGTGGCCGAAAGTTGCAAGTAAGGAGTTTGGTTTTCCAAACAAGCATTCATTCAAGCATTTCTACAAACACCTTAAGTACCTTTCATGTTAACAATTGAAACATGGTTTATACCTCAAAGTGGGGTTAGCTTCCACTAACCCTAAATTACAAGAGGTGGCCGAAACATTGTAGGGTAGGGTAGGCTAGGTTTTTGACATCCAATCTTCACACAAGCATTTACACAAACATTTTATCTACAATACTAATCATGGACATATCATAGGATAGCATGCAACCAAAAACCCTAGCCTTTCTCCTCTTGGCCGAAAGTTTGTAGGGTACCAAACCCTAATTTTTGTCCTTCCAAAAATTTGGAAACAACACATATGTGTCTAAAGTCCCTAGAGGTACTAGCATACATCAAGGTTTGATCAAAAACCCCCTCTTGGACCTCCAATCCTAGGGTGGTCGAAACCTTCCTCAAGGAAGGTCCTTGTGATTTTTCAAAAGAACAAAACAATCAAACATCCAATAGCAATTATGCCGCAGGCGAGAGGACACTTACATCCTAGCGCTGGAATTTCACCTTCTCTTAAACCGTAGGGTACCCTACACTTGAAGGGCAAGTGAAAATCCTTCTCTTCAAATTTTCCTCTAGGGTTCCTTGGACTTGGTAGAAGGCGAAGGCACTTGGACTTTCCTCCTTGCAATTGCCCTAGGGTTAGAACCCTAGGGTTGGAATTTCGAAAGAGAAAGGATGGGTGCTAGGCTCGGCAAGGAAGAAGAAAGGAGGAAGAAGAATGAAAAAAAAAACTTCTTTCTAACTTCCTTCTCTTACTCCTATTTATACACCTCTTGTGAAGAGACATGTCTCTTCATTGCCCAAGCCTTAACAAGCATGTCTCCCCTTCTCCTAACATGAAACACCCATTAGAGCATTTGGTTAGGAAGAGTTAGTGCAAGTGATAGGTCCAAGGTTCAATCCTTGCTTCCTCCACTTTGCACTTTCTTTTTATCACCTCTTGCTAACTCATTTCCAAGCCCAATAAGCCAAGCCCAATATACATTTCATGAATATAATATTTCATGCATTCATGACATTTCATTAATAAAATAAGTTCATGACATTTCATAGAATGTGATTGCATGAAATGTACATCATTTCATTATAAACATTTTTCTCCATACATCGTCATGATATTACATTAAAAATTTGGGGTGTTACAGTTAGGGAAGCCAATTTGGCAGAACTAGCCGAAGCTACCGATCCAAGACCCAAACTAGTTAGACCAGAAATTTTTCAAAGAATAATTTTGAAAATGAAATTTCATTAAAATGCTTTGTCAAGGAAAGGGTAGATGATCCCATAAGGCTACGGCCAAAGAAGACCTATTGCCTCGCCAAGACCTGGAAGCCAATTTTTGAAATTCAAATTCAAATTATTTTTTGTCAAATTCGAATCTAACACAAAATTTCAGTTATTTGTAAATTTAAACATCTTTTCAAAAATTTCAAAATTAATTAAGTTTTCAAAATTTAATTGTCTTCAAAATTAATTAAGTCTTCAAAATAAACCATGCTTTTCAAAATAATCTTAACTTTCAAAACCTGTCTCACGAAACCTATAAGGCTAACGTGATTGAAAACCCTAGTTTTGTGTGAGACAGAAGGATTAAGACTCAATTGTAAATTCTTTAATTCTGAGTTAATCCTGTAGTTTAGAACTCGGTCAAACCTTGGTCAACAGGGTCAAACCTTGGTCAACATGGTCAAGCCACAGTCAACTTTGTCAAACCACAGTCAAAGTAGTCAAAGCAATTCAAACCATGGTCAAACGATGACAAGACATAAAGCTTGTCCCTTTCTATACAAACCCGGGCGCTCGGAACCACGCGGGCGCCCCCACCATAGCTTTTCCCTCTCTCGAGGCAAAAGCTGCCTCTGACCCTTGACTAGGGCGCCCGGGCCCACGCGAGCGCCCCCATCAAAATCAATGCAGCAGAAGCTGCAAAAGCATCCTGTCGAGGGCGCCCGGACCATCCCGGGCGCCCCCAAGCAGACAAAGTTACTGCCTTTGGCAGTATGGCCTGTCCCGGGCGCCCGGAAGCTCCCGGGCGCCCCCATGGAAATGCCTATATAAGGCACCCGAATTCCCCCTCTCTTCCCACACCAAAATCAACCTCCTTCATCACTTCTTTCTCTTCAAGAAGACCTTGCAAGTCCTCATCCTCAACTATGCCTCCCCGAGCTGCCCAGTATAATTCTTATTTATTTTTATTGCATTTAAATTTATTTTTAATGCAATATCTTCATGTTTTCTTATCTTCCTTAACTTAGAAGACGCCGACAAAACTCGGCCAACCCCGGTGCTGAACCTAGTCCCGACCCTAGGTTCCCTACCCTAAAGCTATGTAATAAGTTTGCACAAACCATTTACAAGCCTATTAAAACAAGTTATCTTAATAGACACTTTTTTACCCAATCATGCCCCGTAGCCATGAATATTATCAACTTCTATCAATTAGATAATCTTGTCTTCTGCACTCATAGCATTAATGAATCCTTATGTGCAGAGTTCTACAATAACATAATTCGACAAGATAATCTCATGTTTCACACTACTGTTCAAGGGATACCTTTGTCTATCACCCCTAGTTTACTAAACCGATTCCTTGGACTACGAGCCTCCCAGTCCACATTTTGCTGCTATCCACCTAGGAATCCTCCATTTGACCCTCCCTATTCTCACATCACCTTAGACACTATCCACTCGTACTTCTATAGGGAAGCCAGACTCCCCGCAAATAGACGATTCCAAGCCGTTGACCTTCAGGCACAGGACTATGCCCTGTACAGAGTCCTGGTCCGCTGTATCCTACCACTCTCCACTAGAGATCTCGGGACCATGCGACCCTTTCATGCCTTTCTTTTGTATGCCCTAGTCCATCACCTTGACATAGACATTGGACTACACATGTTTCATTCTATTCTGCATGCGTCCAGTGTTACGACCCAGGGACGAGTGCACACTCCATACTGCCACATCATCACTTCTCTCCTTCATCACCACGGTCGGGACATTACCGTAGGTGAAATAACCGCTTTGACCGATTTTGATGAAATAGGATTTAGGAACTTCTCGTTAGCGGGTCTAGAGGTATCGGCCACCGGGGTTCTGAGTTGGAGATGACAGCAGGCCGGGGCCCCGATCGACTCAGACGAGGAAGTCGAAGTCGACGTTGGAGACATTGCTGCCGCAGCCCGAGCACACATCGATGAGCCCGCTCCACCGACACTCTACCAGAGAGTGACACATTTAGAGACACAGGTTCAGAGTCTCCGAGAGGAGGTCGAGGCCTATCACATCGAGCAGATGGACGCTCGTAGGGCCGACCGAGAAGTGGCTGATGCTCGATACATCGAGCAGAGGGACGCTCGTAGGGCCGACCGAGAAGTGGCTGATGCTCGATACACCGAGATGATGGCACGATTCGATTCATGGCAGCCTGGTCCATCTGATCATCCCGGTCCCTCGTCCTAGATTTGATTAGTATTGTACTAGTACCTATTTGACTGCCCCTACTCAGTATGGTTGACTTGTGTTTGACTGTATGACTGTGTTGAACCTTGAGTACCTGCTTTATTCTATGTTGACTAGCTTATGATTACTGGTTTCTTGTCAATTCGGCAGTTAGGATTGTGCTCTGTAGAATAGATTAACTTTATTTTTTTCTGCTCTACTTGATTTAAAAATTTGTTTCTAAAAATATAATTTGAAAAACTGTTTTACTTAATTTCAAAATCAGTTTTCATTTTCGACTTAGTTTCATTTCTATTTCAAAACTATCCCCTTTCAAAACTAGGGTCTTTTTCGAAAATGGACTTAGCCTAGGCCCGAACCCTAGAACTGCATGCACCTATAGATTTAGAAGCCAGCATCTCACAAGAACCTTAGGGTACTTTTGATTGATAACCTAGAAAGGGTTGAGATGCTTAGGTCTTTGCCTTAATTCAAGATGCTTTAAGTCAGTGCATCTGCAGTAATTAGGGCACTAAATACAACTTATACAGCAATCAAGTTAAGTGTCAAGTTTAGAAAATATAACTTGAACAGAAACACTTAACTTGACTAACTCGAGCCAAAGCTACTGTTTATAACAGTTAGTGAGTAACTAATTGGGTTAGACAGGTCCCTACAGAGAAAATTGACTGATTTAGTTTAAGTCTAATTATGAATTGGTTCAGTACAGCAAAATCTTACTTATCTCCTTTATGCAATCTTATTTCTGCTATATTTATCTGTCTTGATATATGGCAAAGGGGGAGAGATAGGAAAGGAGAGAGTAAAAATAACTTCCTTTATTCAAAAAGTTTTCAAAATTTTCTTTTTGTTCAAGAAGTTTTCTTATCCTTTATTCAAGAAGTTTTCAAAAATTTTCTTATCCTTTATTCAATAAGTTTTCAAATATTTTCTTATCCTTTATTCA
The DNA here is from genome assembly GCA_024364735.1 of Boesenbergia rotunda. Classification (NCBI taxonomy): domain Eukaryota; kingdom Viridiplantae; phylum Streptophyta; class Magnoliopsida; order Zingiberales; family Zingiberaceae; genus Boesenbergia; species Boesenbergia rotunda. The sequence goes on from JAGFNQ010003856.1 coordinate 200,223, forward strand.
AAAATTTTCAAAATACTTAAGCTTTTCAAAATTGACTAAAGTACTTAAGTTCTTCAAAATTTTGCTAAGTACTCAAGCCCTTCAAAATTTTCTTACTAAAGCTTGTCAAATTTTTTTCTATATGTACTTTAAGCTTAAGTTTTTCAAAACTGTATAAGTACAATGTTACTAAGTACTTAGGCTTTTCAAATTTATTAAGTACTTAAAGTTTTCCAAATGTACTTTATTTATTAAGTACTTAAGTTTTCAAAACTTATTAAGTACTTAAGTTTTCAAATCTTACTAAGTACTTAAGCTTTCAAATCTTACTAAGTACTTAAGCTTTTTTCAAAACTTTTGAGGACCTTAAAACTTAAGGCTTCAAACTTTTTAAGTACTCTAAAATCATGCTTCAAAAACTCTCCTATGTACTTTTAACTTAAGATTACTAAGTACCTAAAACTTAAGTTTTCAAAGTACAAGTAAAGTTTTTTTAACCCCACAAATTTTTGAAAAAACTAGGGGAGATTCCTTCCAGGGGGAGGGAACAAAATTTAACCTTTTCATGATTGCTTAAACTTAACTTTTTGAACTAGGGTTGCCATAAATCAAAAAGGGGGAGATTGTTGGTGCAGAATGCACCCAAGTCAAACCTGTGTTTTGATAATGGAAACAGAGGTTAAAAGTTAAGTCTTACTTATTTTCTAACAAGTTACTCTAGTGTGCAGGAAAAGTCCTAGCGAAGAACTGCTAGGCACTGGCGAAGGAATGCCAGGGTAAAAAGCCCTAGCGAAGGACTGCTAGGCACTGGCGAAGGAACGCCAGAGTCAAAAGCCCTAGCGAAGGACTGCTAGGCACTGGCGAAGAAACGCCAGAGTCAAAAGCCCTAGCGAAGGACTGTTAGGCGCCAGGCGAAGGATAGCCTGGGACAGAAGCCCTAGCGAAGGAATGCTAGGCACCGGGCGAAGGGCAGCTTGGCATCCAAGACCTGACAAAGGACCGTCATGCAAAAGTCCAACCAAAGGAACGATTGGCATCAGGTAAATTCTCCCGAGAGGAGTAGGTGAGGACGCGTTCCCCGTCGAGGGAATAGTAGGCGTCGGTTCGACCTAGGGTTCCATTTTGGAGGCCCAAAGTCAGAACCAAGACAGCTAAGGTTGTATAAACTAACCACTTAATGTTTTGTTGTGTTTTGGACTAACCCTGGATGCAGGACCGAAGGAACGAGTGTCTGCAGCTCAGAGAGCCTCAAAGGAGTGAGGCAACAGCTGACTAGGGCGCCCGGAGTGTCCTGGGTGCCCCCAAGGTGAACACAAAACACACAAGTAAAAAGCAGCTTCAAACAGTACAACTCCCGGGCGCCCCCCTGCGCTCCGGGCGCCCCCCTGCGCTGCGGGCGCCCTCAGCACCAACTGTCGAAGCAGCTCTCTTCGAAGCCAGATAACACTTTGACCCGGTCAATCCGGGCGCCCCGGTCAAAGCTGATCCCGAAGATAAAGGGATCAGACGCTGACCGAGACTTTGGCGGATCAAAGCCATGTGGGGGGGGGGGGGGCGCCCCCGACATCCCGGGCGCCCCCAGGCCCTATATAAAGGGCCCTCGACCAAGGCTTCAGAACATCAATTCACTCAACGTCTCAAAGCTCTTCTGCTCTCGCGCCTTGCTCCGGAAACCTTCCAACTCGAGCCGACGACGTCCCGTTGCTCCGAATAAGTCGATCTACTCCGGACGTCGGTAAAGAAGAGCGTTTTTTTATTATTATTTACTGCACTTATTTTGTAATCAAATTTTGTAAACTGTTTGCGCCGTATATAGAGTTGCCCAAAGTAAACGGTCAACGACCGTGGGCCTTGGAGTAGGAGTCGACACAGGCTCCGAACCAAGTAAAATCGACTGTGTCTCTGTGTTGTGATTTTTAATTTCCGCTGCGTACTTGCTCTAAAATTTCCGAAAAATGATTTCTGATATTCACCCCCCCTCTATCGGTTTTCTCGATCCAACAAATCCGTCGGTGGATGATTCCCCGGAGAACCTCCGGCAAGATCACGTAGCTCCTTGTGGGTGGAGAAACCTCTCCACAAGATTTGGACACTACCTGAGTCCAATAGGCTACTAACTAGCTTTGACCAAGCAAGTTTCGCCAAGAATAAAAAACATGAAACGAGCTCCTTTAAATAGAGCCCGAGTCTAAACTGGCCGCTACCAGTCGACTGCCCCTGGGGCAGTCGACTGGTCCCACTCAGATTCGACCGTTACAACCAACGTTCGAATCAGCTAACCCTTACTAGTCGACTGCTCCCAGAGCAGTCGACTGGTCCTTTACTAAGCCTAGGGTTACACTCCCCGAGTACATTTCTCTCCGCACTCGAACCCTCCCGACTTAGTCTCTGAGTACAAATACTCACACTCGAACCCTAAATGACCTGGTCGACTCTTCAATCCGCAGTCTTGATCTATTGCCTTCACGCCCTCTTCCTCTTCGGCTCCCGTCTCTTGGATGCACACACAAGCCTCCAGCCTGCCTCCATGTCATCCTTCACACATGCCTCGATGTCCGCGTCCCTCAGCTCATAGTCTCTGCCCATGGTCCCTCAGATGCGCACACAAGCCTCCAGCTTGCCTCTATAAAACCCTTCACCTGAAGACATCAACCAAGTCCATGTGTACCAGCAAACCTACACACTCACATACACATGTTAGTTCAACAACAACAAACCCTAACATAACCATATTGACCACACACATCAAAACCCATGATCCTCCAGATCATATTAGGGTCGGTTGCCCCAACATAGTCTATGTTTTCAAAACCGGGTGGTTGTTCTACATACACTTCATCCTTAATAAACCTATTAAGAAATGCCGATTTCACATCCATTTGATGAAGTTTAAATCCCATGTGAGCGGCATATCCTAACAAAATATGGATGGACTCCAATCTTGCTTCGGGAGCATAAGTTTCATCATAGTCAAGTCGCTCAACTTAGTTGAAGCCCCTAGCTACCAATCTAGCCTTATTCCTAGTAACTCTCCCTTCATCATCCAATTTGTTCCTAAAGACCCATCTTGTTGTGACAATTGTACTATCATTGAGCCTTGTAACTAATTCCATACTTCACTTCTTTCAAATTGGTTTAACTCTTCTTGCATTGCTAGAATCCAATCCGCATCAACTAAGGCTTTATGAATTAACTTTGGCTCTAGTTGTGATATTAAAGCAATTTGACTAGCATGTTCTCTAAAATAGGATCTGGTCCTTACTCCTTGTTCAACATCTCCAACTATTTGGTTGATAGGATGATCTTGATGGTGTCTTAAGGTCCTAGAGATTGTTGGCTCTGTTGGATCGAAGAAAATGATAGAAGGGGGGGGGGTGAATATTGTTATGAAAAATTTTTGGACAGTTAAAGAATATGCGTAGCGGAAAAAGATAAAGTACACAAGAACACAAGTCATTTTTTACTTGGTTCGAAGTCGCGGTCGGCTCCTACTCCAAGGCCCACGGTCCTTGACCATTTACTTTGGGCAATTCTATGATCACGATAAAAGATTTACAATTTACATACAGAAGTAGATCAGAAAATTGAAATTGCTACACTTTTTGTTACCGACGCCCGAGGTGGATCGAATTTTGGAGCAGAGGGTCATCGTCGGCGCTGGAATCTCGAAGTCAAAGATTGCCAGAGCGTAGTGCTTGAACGAAAAGGTTTGGAGCGTTGAGAGCAAGCTGTATTGAAGCCTTGGGGATGAACCCCCTTTTATAGTGCTCATATGGGCGACTGTGACGTTGGGGGTGCCTAACAAGTGGCCTTCCCTACGCGAATCCTTATCCGTGGGCTCGGTCAATGCTTATCCACCTCCACCTAGGCGCTTGAGCTGATGGGGGCGCCTGTGACCTCACGGGCGCCTGATTCGCCTTGGTCCAGTGGCTTCGCAGCTGTGTTTGGGAATTTGCCTTCACGCTTGGGCGCCCGTATCCATACGGGCGCCTGAGCCATTCGGGCACTTGATTCCTTCCGGGCGCCTAGCCTCAGTGAAGCACCTCCCTTGCAGACAACCAGTCCTTCGATCCTACAACTAAGGTTAGTACCCAAAACACAACAAGTATTAGTTACAGCCGTAGATGTCTTGGTTCTGACTTCGTGTCTCCCAAATGGAACCCTAGGTCGAACCGACGCCTACTGTTCCCTCGACGGGGAATGCGTCCTCACCTACTCCTCTCAGGAGAGTTTACCTTTTGCCAACCGGCTCATCCGGTTAGACTTTTGCCCAGTCCACCTGACCAGGTCTTCGTGCCCAACTTCCGGTCAGGTCTTCGGTGCCCAGCCCCTTGCCAGGACTTCTTGCCTAGTCCTCGACCAGGACTTCATTGCCAGAGTTCTGGTCAAGTCTTCTTGCCCAGTCCTTGACCAAGACTTCTTTACCCAGCCCATTGCCAGGACTTCTTGCCAGTGTACCTAGGACTTCTTCCTGCACACTTAGTGAACATATTAGATCACATAACACCTTAACTTCTGAACCCTTTGCCATTATCAAAACAAAGGTTTGACATAGGTGCTGCCTACACCAACAATCTCCCCCTTTTTGATATATGGCAACATGGTTCAAAAAGTTAAGTGAAAGAAGCAAGTAATGAAAAAACATATACGTAATTTCCTTCCCCTGGAAGAAATTCTCCCCTTGAGTTTTTCAAAAATACGTGAGGGTTTTTGAAAACATTTCTAAGTCCTTGTTTATCCACAAAATGAAAATTTTCAAAAGGATTTTCAAGTTAGACACTTAGAAATTTTCGGGTTGAGCACTTAGAAATTTTCAAAACCAATTTTTAACACTTAGGAAACTTTCAAACTAATTTAGAAGTTTAACACTTAGAAAATTTTCTAAAATAATTTTGAAGTTTAACACTTAGAAAATTTTCAAGACAATTTTGTTACTTTACTTTTTGAAAAAAGGAGATAGAACTTTTTGAGAAAAAAATTAATATTTAAAAATTTTATTTTATATTTAAAGCTAAAAAAACTTCTTTTCTCTCCTTTCCAATCACTCCCCCTTTGTCATATATCAAAAAAAATATTCTAGAAAAAATTGAGTAAGTAAAGTACTGTATTGAACCAATTCTAAGCATAAATTGGACCAAATCAATTTAGATTTTCTCTTTCGAGCCCTGTCTAACCCAGTTAGTTTGCTTACTAACTATCATAAACAGTAGCTTTCACTAGGGTTAGTCATATTAAGTGATTTGATCAAGTTAGATTTTCTAAGCTTGACACTTAATCTGATTACTGTTCAATTGGAATTTATTACCCCAATTACTATAGATGCACTGACTTAAAGCATCTTGAATCAAGGCATAGACTAAGCATCTCAACCCATTCTAAGTTATCAATCAAAAGTGCCCTAAGGTGCTTGTGAGATGTTGTCTTCTATATCTATAGTGTATGCAGTTCTAGCATTAGAGCCTAAACTAAGTCCATTTACGAAAAAGCCCTAGTTTTGAAGGGGGTACGTTTTTAAAAAAAATTAAGTCAGAAAATCATTTTAAATTTCAAGATAAAAATGGTTTTTCAAATATATTAAATAACAAATAATAACCAAAACAGTATTTGAAAAAAAACATGTAGAGCAATCCTATTCTACTAAGCATAACCCTAACTGCCTTTTAGTGAGCTAAGCTCAGACTCAGGAAAGGGTTTGGTGAAGATACCAGCTAGGTTTGACTTTGAGTCTACATGCTTAAGGACTATTTCACCCCTGGCTATATGATCCCGTATGAAGTGATGTTTAACCTCTATATATTTTGTTCTAGAGTGTTGGATTGGGTTCTTAGTTAGATTAATTGAACTTATGTTATCAATGTAGACTTGGGTTTGGGTGTAATCAAGATGGAAGTCCTTAAGAGTGTGCATCATCCATAGGAGTTGATCTACACACTCTCCTAAAGTAACATATTCTGCTTCGGTTGTAGATAGCGCTATGCAGTGTTGCTTTCTACTGCACCAACTGACTAGACTATTTCCTAAAAGTTGGCAGCTTCCACTAGTACTCTTTCTGTCTAGCTTGCATCTAGCATAGTCAGAATCAGAGTATCCTGACAGTCAAAAGTTGAGGTCCTAGGATACCAAATCCCTACATTGAGGGTGCCCTTAATGTATCTAAGTATTCTTTTTAGGATTGCTAAGTGCGTTTCCTTAGCACATGTTTGGTATCTAGCACACATTTCTATAGAGAAAAGAATATCAGGTCTGCTAGCTATAAGGTAAAGTAGACTTCCAATCATACTTCGATATAACTTAAGATCTACAGGTTTACCTTCAGGATCACTATCAATTTTTACATTTGTAGCCATAGGGGTATTTATGCTTTTGGAGTTATCCATTTTAAATTTCTTTATTAACTTCTTAGCATATTTGGATTGATGAACATAATTTCCATCCCTAGTTTGTTTAATTTGTAGTCCTAAAAAGAAGTTGAGCTCACCAACTAAGCTCATTTCGAATTCGTTTTCCATTATTTTTTCAAATTCTTTTAAGAAGTTTGAGTTAGTGGATCCAAAAATTATGTCGTCAACATAGATTTAGGCAATGAAGATGTCTTTTTCTAAGGTTTTAACAAATAAAGTTGAGTCAATTTGTCCTTGGTTGAATTTCTTAGAAATGAGATAAGTTGATAGGCGTTCATACCATGCCCTAGGTGTTTGTTTTAGTCAATAAAGTGTCTTATTAAGTTTGTAAATGTAGTCAGGTTTTTCTAAGTCCTCAAAACCGGGGGGTTGTCCTACATAGACTTCTTCTTTGATGAACTCATTCAGAAAGGCTGACTTAACATCCATTTGGTAAAGTTTAAATCCTTTATGGGTTGCAAAGGCTAACAACATTCTAACAGACTCAAATCTGGCTACTGGGGCATAGGTTTCGTCATAGTCTAACCCTTCGACTTGACTGAACGCTTCAGCTACTAAGCGAGCTTTTATTCTGACTATTTTCCTTTGGTTATTTAATTTATTCCTAAATACCCACTTAGTATCTATGATAGATTTTCCCTCATGTTTAGGTACTAGTTCCAAGACTTGATTTCTTTCAAATTGGGCTAATTCTTCTTAAATCGCTATGATCCAATCAGGATCAGGTAGGGCTTCCTCTATAGTCTTAGGTTCAATTTTCAAAATTAGTGCGATCTGACTATGATTTCTATAGGAAGACCTAGTTTTGACTCCTAAGGTTGGATCACCCACAATTTGATCAGTTGGATGACTGAGTCTGGGTTTCTTGGTTCTTCTAAAACTTGGTTCAGCCTCAGGTCTGGCTGGACGGTTCGGTTCAGTATTTGGTTCAATTACTTGGGTTGGTTCAATTATTGGTTCAATTGACGCAGTAGTTGGTTCAATAGTCAGTTCATTTAGAGGTTCAACTAGTGGTTCAATTGATGGTTTAATAATTTGTTCATTATCTTCCTGATCAATATTTGATGGATTTAGATTTGGATCATCAGATTTTGAATTAGTTTCCTCATCAAATATTAAATTCATTTTTCTTCAATTTTATTAGTTTGTCTATTGTAGACCTATAGGTCCTACTTGTTGTTGAATATCCTAAAAATATTCCAGGGGTTGACTTAGACTGGAATTTACCTAGGTAGTCCTTGGTGTTTAAGATATGAACTTTGCACCCAAAGACCCTTAGATAATGTAGGTTTGGAAGTCTATGGTAATATAGTTCATAGGGAGTTTTATTATGTCGTTTATTTATTAGGACCCTATTTTGGATATAGCAAGCCGTACTAATTGCTTCTACCCAAAATTGATTAGCTAGGTTGAATTCATTGAGCATAGTCATAGTGGCTTCCTGTAGAGTTCTATTCTTCCTTTCTACTATCCCATTTTGCTGGGGGGTTCTAGGACACGAAAATTCATGGATATACCCGTTTATTCTATAAAATTCCTCAAACCTTTGATTTCAAACTCTCCCCCATGATCACTCCTAAGTCATTTGATTTTGGTGTCATTTTGATTTTCAATTATCTTACATAGGTTAATAACCAGGTTTAAGGTTTCATCCTTAGTTTTTAGAAACCTAACCCAAGTAAACCTAGAGTAATAATCAATAATGACTAAGCAGTACCGGTTTCCGCTTAGTGACTTGGCTCCATGTGAATCAAATAGGTCAAGGTGCTGGATCTCAAGTGTGGTTTGAGTTAGGTCTGATTGAATTGACTTGTGATTTGACATGGTTTGTTTACCTTGGTTGCATGAATTACATATTGTGTTTTCATAGTTCTTTATTTTTGGTACTCCTTTCATTAGACCAAGTTGAGTGACTTTTGAAATTCGTCTTAGATTAGTGTGACCTAATCTCCTATGCCAGAGGTTGGATTCTTCTAACTGAGTTAAGAGGCATTTAGGTACTAGGAGTAGATTGATAGTATAAACATTATTTTTCCTAGTGTCTTTAAGCATGACTTCTGAGTCTTACAAATTTCTAATCAGGCAGTCAGAGTTGGTAAATGTAACTACATAGCCAGTATCACATAATTGACTTATACTAAGCAAATTAAATTTAAAGTTCTCAACCAAGAGTACCTTTTTAATTACAAAATCGGATTTAAGTTCAATGTTACCTGACCCAATGACTTTGAGTGTAGTATTATTGCCGAATGCTACTGAGCCTAGGTTCTTGAACTTGAGTTTGGTGAATTTCACTTTGTCTCCAGTCATGTGTCTGGAGCATCCGCTATCCAACATCCATTGGTCCAAATCGTTATGTTCCTACACATAAAGTATTTATTGATTTGGATCAAATTAGAATTAAGGATAGCTTAAATTGATTTTCACAACCTAGTCTGTCTCACCCAATCTAGAGTTATCAATCACGTTAACCTTATGTGGTTTTGTGAGACATGTTTTAACAGAAGTAAAGATTTTAATTTGAAATCATGGTTAACTTTGAAAAGTTGAATTAATTTTAAAAACAGTTTATTTGAATTTTAATTTTATTTTGAAAAGTGGTTGAATCTAAGATTAATTAAAATTTGTGTTAGATTCAAATCTGACAATAGTAAAGTGAATTTGATTTTCAATAATCGGCTTCCAGGTCTTGGCGAGGCACTATGCCTTTTTTGGCCGTAGCCTTATTGGATCATCAACCCTTTCCTTGACAAAGCCTTTTATTGAAATTCATCTTCAAGTTACTCCTTGAAAGATTTTGGTCTAACTAGTTTGGGTCTTGGATCGGTAGCTTCGGCTAGTTCCACCAAAATGGCTTCCCTAACGTACTATCTTCTCACCTCCACCCAATACTATGTTGTTCAAATTTCAGTTAAATCATTTCAGTCCTTAGTCTAACTAGTCCTAGGTCTAAGCATGATAATTTGCAGAAATAAATAAACAATCAAGCATGCAATTACAATTAAGGAGTAAAAGAAATTTATCTAATTATAAAAATTGTTTTTAAATTGGATCCCCCCTGGACTAAAGCCACGATAATGATTAGGCAAGATGTGAATTTTGTCCTTGGGGATCCAATACTGATTTGGCCCAGCTTGGTTGTTCAAGCAAAGTTTGGGTACCCATGCTTGAATTTTTGCTCTTGATTGGTTCAACACAACATAATATGACCGTTGTCTCGACTTGGCGCGATACCCTAACCCAGATCGATTTAGAACGAACTTCTGTTTTCCAATAATCATGTCAAGACCCTTGGAACCCGAAGTAAATCGTTCTAAAGCCACTCTAAGGTCCTTGACTTGAGTTTTCAAGGAGGAGTTCTCTTTCTCAAGCTTTTCAACTTGAGTAGAGGTTCCTTCTTGAACCTTCTCGGTCAAGGATCTAGAGTCAGCTTCCTCTTTCAGGAGTTTTACTTCCTATCGGAGGGACTCGACTCAGATTTTGGCTTTTTCCAGGTTACGAGATAAGTATGCTATTAATTTAGACAATTCGACTTTGGAATAACCTCTTACCGTTATTTTGTCGTTTTCCGATATTGTGAGCCTTCCGTCATCTAGCTCCGATTTCGATCCGGTGTCGATGTCTTCCAAAGCGGTCAAGGCGAGAAGGTTTGACTGTGAGGCCTCTTCTTTTTCTTCGGAGGAAGATTCGTCCCACGTGGCTTGAAGAGCCTTCTTCCTTCGAATCTTCTTGGCTTCCTTTAGATTGGGGCACTCCGATTTGTAATGTCCCTTCTTGTTGCATTCGTAGCAGGTCACATTTGCTTTGGTCTTTAAAGTTGAAGGTTCAGCTGGATCTTCCTTTCTTCGGCTGGCTTTCCTTCTATTGGTCTGATGCTTCAGCTCCTTGTAGTAGTCCCGGGCTAGCCAAACCAACTTGGGTCGATCCCCTTCACTATCTTCTGAGTTTGAGTCTGAGTCTGAGTCGGACTCGGGTGCAGGTTGAGGCTTTTTCTTGGCTACCTTTCCTTGGGTTTTACCTGCAAGAAAAGCAATACCTTTCTCGGCCAAAGTGCAGTTAGTCTGTTCATGTAACTCTAATTCTGAAAACAATTCATCTAACTTAATTTTTGAATGATCCCTAGAAACCTTGTAAGCATCTACCATAGATGCCCACAGAGTATTTCTTGGGAAAGCATTTAAGGTATACCTGATAAGGTCACGATTTTCTACCTTGTGACCGATTGTGTGCAAGTCATTCATCAGCTCCTGGATTCTGGCGTGGAGCTGTGCTGCTGATTCGCCCTCATTCATCTTTATAGTGTAGAGTTTGTTCAGCAACAGATCCCTTTTGCTGATTCTAGTATCGGAGGTGCATTCGTGCAATTCAATCAGTTTGCTACAAAGTTCTTTAGCACTGTTGAAGGGACCCACCCGGTTCAGTTCTTCCTTGGTTAATCCACACTGCAAAGTTTAAGTTGCCTTTGCATCAGTCTCGATCTTTTTCTTCAGCAAGGCGACCCATTCTATGTAGTGATGTGCCACTCCTTCAGCATTCTTCGGGATTTCTAGGCCAGATTGGATTATAATCCACATATCCACCTGAGTTTTCAGGTGGAATTCCATCCGACTCTTCCAGTAGGAGAAATCATCTCCACAGAAGAGCAGTGGTCTGGCTATGCTGAAACCTTCTTGCATGGCCATAATAATCTTTGAAATAAAACAAAAACAGAGAAACTCGCCCCATGACTTGGTCTTGGATTAGTAGTGCGGGAAAAAATTAATTAAAAAAAACAATTGAGTGGTGTTGCACCAACCTCGATTAACGAGAAAGATAAAAAATTTCAAAATTATTTCAAAAAATCCGAAAACACTCTCAAATTAGTGGTTGCACCAAATTTGAGCCACCCGCTCTGATACCACTTGCTGGATCGAAGAAAATGATAGAGGGGGGTGAATATCGTTATGAAAAATTTTTGGACAGTTAAAGAATATGCGCAGCGGAAAAAGATAAAGTACACAAGAACACAAGTCATTTTTTACTTGGTTCGGAGTCGCGGTTGGCTCCTACTCCAAGGCCCACGGTCCTTGACCGTTTACTTTGGGCAATTCTATGATCACGATAAAAGATTTACAATTTACGTACAGAAGTAGATCAGAAAATTGAAATTGCTACACTTTTGTTACCAACGCCCAAGGTGGATCAAATTTCGGAGCAGAGGGTCGTCGGCGGCGCTGGAATCTCGAATTCGGAGTTTGCCAGAGCATAACGCTTAAACCAAAAGGATTGGAGCATTGAGAGCAAGCTGTATTGAAGCCTTGGGGGTGAACCCCCTTTTATAGTGCTCATACGGTCGCCTGTGACATTGGGGGCGCCTAACACGTGGCCTTCCCTGCGCGAATCCTTATCCACGGGCTCGGTCAGCGCTTATCCACCTCCACTTGGGCGCCTGAGCTAATGGGGGTGCCCATGACCTCACGGGCGCCTGATCTGCCTTGGTCCAGTGGCTTCGCAGCTGTGTTTGGGAATTTGCCTTCACGCTTGGGTGCCCGTATCCATACGAGCACCCAATTCCTTTTGGGCGCCTAGGCTCAGTGAAACACCTCCCTTGCAGACGACCAGTCCTTCGATCCTGCAACTAAGGTTAGTACCCAAAACACAACAAGTATTAGTTATAGCCGTAGCTGTCTTGGTTCTGACTTTCAGTCTCCCAAATGGAACCCTAGGTCGAACCGACGCCTACTGTTCCCTCGACGGGGAACGCGTCCTCACCTACTCCTCTTAGGAGAGTTTACCTTTTGCCAATCGGCTCCTCCGGTTGGACTTTTTCCCAGTCTACCTGACCAGGTCTTCGTGCCCAACTTCCGGTCAGGTCTTCGGTGCCCAACTTCTGGTTAGGTCTTCGGTGCCCAGCCCCTTGCCAGGACTTCTTGCCCAGTCCTCGACCAGGACTTCTTTGCCCAACTTCCGGTCAGGTATTCTTGCCCAGTCCTTGACCAGGACTTCTTTGCCCAGCCCTTTGCCAGGACTTCTTGCCTAGTGTACCTAGGACTTCTTTCTGTACACTTAGTGAACATATTAGATCACGATAACACCTTAACTTCTGAACGCTTTGCTATTATCAAAACAAAGGTTTGACTTAGGTGCTGCCTGCACCAACAGGCTCATCTACTTCATTATTGCCTCTTTCATCATCGGATGTATTTCTTCCTCCCCCTTGATCAATACCCCCTAAATGTAAGTCTTGGATTGCTTGGGGAAGGTTTTGATTTACTCCTATATCCTTGTCAATGGAGGATTTCCTAGGGTAAGTACTAGTAGGCTCATCAAAATCCACATTGGATGATTTCTCAATCAATTTAGTCCTCTTGTTATATACTCTATACCCTCTACTAGTAGATGAGTACCCAACTAAAATTCCCTCATCCGCCTTAGACTCAAATTTCCTTAAATCATCCTTAGTATTTAAAATATAGACCTTGCAATCAAACACTCTAAAATAGTGAAATTGAGGAATTTTCCCATTCCATAATTCAAAAGGTATCTTTTCTAAAAATCTATGAACTAAAACTTGGTTTTGGATGTAGCAAGCGGTATTTACCGCTTCCGCCCAAAAATAACTAGGTAAAGAATAAGCATTAAGCATAGTCCTAGCCGTTTCTTGTAAAGCTTGATTCCTTCTTACTACAACCCTATTTTGTTGTGGTGTTCTTGGACATGAAAATTCATGTTTGTACCCATGTTCTAGACAAAAACTAGAGAAGTTTGAATTCTCAAACACTCCACCATGGTCACTCCTAATTCGGTTGATTTTGAGATGTTTCTCATTTTCAACCCTTTTGCTAAATCCTACAAATATCTCTGGAGTTTCATCCTTATGTCTCATGAAATAAACCCAAATATATCTAGAAAAATCATCAACAATTACTAAGCAATATTTATTTCCTACTAATGAAGGAGTACTATGACAATCAAATAAACCTAAATGCAATAATTCCAATGGTAGAGAAGTACTAGTTAGAGTTTCACCTTTATGTGATGACTTGGATTGCTTACCCTCTTAACATGCATCACACATTTTATTCTTGGCATACTTGATCATTGGTAGTCCTTTTACCAACTCCATCTTGGCCACTCTTGCTATGTTCTTCATGTTGATGTGTCCAAACCTTCTATGCCATAGCCATCCTTCTTCTTCATTTGATATGAGACACTTAGTAGAAATGTTAGAAGCATAGGAGAAATTAAGATAATAAAAATTTGCTTCCCTATGCCCTTCTAACATAACATTTTTCGAGCTATTATGCTAATCAAACACTTATTGGCATGAAACTCAACTCTATACCCGACATCAGATAATTGACTAACACTAAGCAAATTGAATTCCATGTCCTTAATTAACAACACATTATGGATGATGATTGTAGGTGATACTTCAATTGTGCCTCTACCTATAATCTCGAGCTTTCCACTATTCCCAAAAGACACCATTCCTTCTTTCAAGTAGCTAATTGTGGAGAACTTGCTTACATCACCGGTCATGTATCTTGAACAACCGCTATCCACAATCCACTTGTTTGAATCCTTCTTCTCTTCTACCTAAGCAACACGAAAAACATAATCTTTTGGTGCCCATACACTTGATCCACAAACATCATTCAAATATTTCTTAGGAACCCATGTTTGCTTTACATTTCCTTTAATGGTTTGCTTTCTAAGTGCACCCTTTCTTCCTATAAAAGAAATAAAAGCAACCTCCTTGGTGTTGGGTTTATATCTTATTCCGGCCTTGTTGTATCCGGCTCTTTGCTACTAATAATCATATCAAGGTTCGTTGAGCCAATTTAAAATTTGCTAAGGGCCTTGGTGAGACTCTCTACCTTTTCCCTTAATTCATTATTTTCTTCTTCTAAAGATGACTCATTTAAACTAAAAGAAGAATCATGCATAGTGTCGTTGATTGCCATGGATTCTAATTTTTTCCTTTAACATGCAAATCTTATTTTTCAAACTCTTAATTTTCCTTTTAGCATTAAATAAATCATCATTAGTACTAAAAATAATTTTCACAAGTGTAGTAGGGGGTAGCTTATATACCTCACTTACCGAGACGTCCGAATCCGAAGATTGACCTCCCCCTTTACTTGAGCTCCCTTCTTCATCATCACTTGAGCTCTTCTCATCTTCGGATGATGCACATGCTATGTTGTCAACTCCCATTAGCGCAAAATGAGACACATGGTTTTCTTCTTCTGATGATGATGAAGGATGATCCCATGCCGCCTTTAGACTTGTAGCCTTCTTGCCTTTTTCATTTCATTTCTTCTTTTCATCCTTTTTCTTTTCCTCCTTCTTTTCTTCCTTTTTCCTCAAAAGTGGACACTCATCCCTCATGTTCCCTTTTTCATGGCAATTGTAGCATATGATGACCTTCTTTGTCTTACTCTTACTTCATGAGTTTTTCCTACCATAAGATTTGTTATAAAAACTTTTAAATGCTTTCCTCATCTTCCTTACCATATATGTCTCTCGATCGCTATCCATTGAGGCGCTTGATTCATCCAAATTGGATGATGAGTATGAGACTTTCTTCTTGTCCTTCTTCTTTCTTCTTTCTTTTTCTACAACAAGAGCTACACCTTTTTCTTTAGTAGACACATTAGCTTGATCATGAAGTTCAAATTCACAAAATAAATCATCAAGCTTTACTAATGAAAGATCCCTAGAGACTTTATAGGCATCAACCATTGAAGCCCATAGAGTGGTTCTAGGGAAAGATTGAAGCGCATACCTTACTAGATCCCTATTCTCCTTTTTCTCACCTATCACATGGAGTTCATTAATGATTTCTTTTACTCTACCGTGCAATTGACTCACGGTTACATTTGTCTTCATGGTGAGGGATTGAAGTTGTGCCACCAAGAGATCCTTCTTGGCTCTTCTTGATTCATTTGATCCCTCATTTAGCTCAATGAGCTTTTCCCAAAGTTCTTTTGCCGTCTTGAATGACCCTACTATGTTCAATTGCTCCTTTGAAAGACCACATTGTAGAGTTGTTGTAGCCTTTGCATTTACTTGTGTGTTCTTCATGATTTCTTTTGACCAATTCTTCATAGGAAGAGGTTCTCTCCTCTTATTCATTGGCACTTCAAAATCATCTACAACACTAAACTGTTGGGGCAATCTATGGTTTGGAGTGACCATGTATTTTGATGTTTGGGCAAAGGGTTTAAGTTAAGTTTACCCTTGTATTTTAATATGTGTATTTGAGTGTGCAGGTCTTGCAGGATACACATGAACTTAGCTGGACGGCTTCGGGTATGGTGAAGGGTGGCATGGAGGCATGTCGTGGGCTTGTGTACACCCGAGAGACCATGGATAGCAGGGACGATGAGCCGAGGGATGCAGACTTTGAGGCGTATGTGAAGGATGGCATGGAGGCAAGCCATGGGCTTGCGTGCACATCTGAGGGACGAGCGCCGAAGATGAAGAAGGCGTGAAGGCAACAGTTCGAGGCTGCTGAAGAGTCAGCTGAGTTGTGAGGGGTTGAGTCCTGAGGGAATGTACTCGGGAAATCCTAGGGGATCGAGTGCTGAGAGAATTGTACTCGGGAAGGGAACCTAGGTAGGGCAGTCGACTAGTGGTTTGGCAGTCGACTGGTAAACGCCATAGAAATATCAGTCGACTGCTGTTGGGGCAGTCGACTGGTAGCAGCCAAAACAGAAGTGAGTTCTATTTAAGATGGCTCAGTTTTGGTTAAGAGTCTTTGACGAAATGAGCTTGGGTTGAGCTCATTAGTAGTCTTTGGTGCTCAGAATTGTGTCTGGGTTTGTGGTGAGATTTCTCCACCCATAAGGAGCTACACGAACTAGCCGGAGGACAACCGGGGAGTGATCCACCGAAGGATAGAGGAATCGTCCACCTTACGGACTGCCGTGGAGTAGGAGCGTCATCTCCAAACTACGTAAAAGGTTGGTGTTAGCATTATTTAGTTTTGTTATTATTGTTTCTGCTTGCGCACGCTAACATTGTAGAAAGAACGAATCAAAAGAAGCTATTCACCCCCCTCTAGCTCGACGAACACAATCTAACAAGTGGAATCAGAGCGAAGGTCCACTCTTATTTGAATAACCGCCAAAGGAGCACAAGCTAGAGGAGATGATGATGGAAGACAAGTTGGAGGATGATATCAACACTCCACCTCCTTATGACCATGAAGATTTTGACTATTGGAGGACATGAATGAAGACTTGGCTTGGAATGGATTTGGAGTGTATGATGGTAATAGAAGAGCCCTTCGAAATTCCAAAAGACAAGCACGGGAAGAAGCTTCGACCTAGATATTGGGATAAAGAGCAACAAAGTCAATCAAAGGCAAATGAAAAGGTAATTTCAATATTAGTAATTATTTTGCCTAATGATATGTTGAGTGGTGTAGAAGAATACAAAATTGCACATGACTTATGGACCAAGATGGAAGCATTTCATAGAAATCCTATACAAGCTCAAATAGTGGAAGAGCCCAAGGAAGTGAGCACAATGGTCCAAGAAGAAGAGAGAAATTCATCCATTTCATCAAGAGAAGGGGTACAAGAGAGTGAGACATCATCTACTTCATCAAGGGAAGAAGAAGAGGTCTCCACTTCAAGAATTGAGGGGGAGGAGAGACCCTCATCAATATCGGAGCAAGTAGAAGCTCCTACCTCCACCAAAGCAAGGACAAAAGACCACATAGTGTGCTTTGGGTGCAATCAAAAGGGGCACTACAAGGACAAGTGTTCACTAGGTAAGAAGGAGGTAAACCCTAAACCCAGGTCAATTCATTTAAAATCTAATATGGGTTGTAGGGAAAAGAAGGAGAAAAAACATATTAGATGCTTTACATGTGGGGAGCTAGGGCACTATCACACCAAGTATCCGAGAAAAGGAGAGCTCAAGAAGATGGAGCATTTGAGAAGATGGAAAAAAGAAGAGAAGAAAAGAAGCTCACATCAAGGGGGTGCTCCAAGGGTAAGGGAGGTAATCCCTAATTCTAAGCATGTTTCAAATTTATCTATGTATGCTAGAAATAATAAAAAATGCTTGCTTGTGCATAATCATGGATTTAGGTATAATCATAGGAATAGGGTTAACAAGCTAGATCAAAACCCTAGAAAGGTCATGCATCATGATAAATCCAAGACTTGTGGACCTAAGGATCAAGGCAAATATCCTTAGAACGGGAGACATATGCCTAGTGTAACGCCTGCCCTTCCCGCCTTACGATGTAGGCGAAAGGCGGCGCTACGCGAACAAATATATACACATATGGAGTTCTTAATGCAGCGGAATAATTTAAAACTTCATACATATGCGTTTAAACCATACAATTAAAACTTGAATCATGTTGACATATCTTAGCTATCATTCTTAAACATGGTTACTTGGTAAACTTAACATTGTCGTAACATAAAAAAAGCAAGACATAGCATGTGAGACATAACATTCATGAATATGCTTGCATTAAACATAACTTATCCTACCATCAAGCTTAAAGCCAACATATTGTTCTTAACGAACACATCATGGTATAGAATGTTAACATCATAATTTAGCAATGATAAGTATAGCAATAAATCACGATATAGAAATCAAAATAAGTTGTTCATAAGCAACATAGGTAATAAAATTTTCCTAGTAAGTTGTTCTTTAGGAAAACCATCATAAAGTATAGCATAAAAACTAAGGATGACAATGCAAAATATAAGACATATGACAATTATGAGTAATAGGATCTTTTTCTTTTTCTTTTGCCATGTCACTTCCACACACACACTTGCCCCTCCTACTGCTTCCCTTAGCTTAGTATCCTCTTGCTTGATATGCGGTATAAGAAAATAAAACTTATAAGCACATATGCTTAGTAAGACCCTTTCCTACTCACTAAAATCATACGTCACATATAGTCAATGGAAAGGGCATAACATAGAGAGTGTAACATAAAACAAAAGCATATCATGAGAAGGTATTCATAAAGCATTTGACATGAGGAGACAGATAGATGTACATGAAAACACATAATCATATAGAAGTGCTTAACATGTAATGAAAGTGCATAGAGCTCATGGCATAAGAAGTACTGGACATAAAATATAAGCACATAAAATATTTAACATAAAGAAGTTCTTGACATAAAACATAAGCATATAAAATACTTAACATGGAATAGATGCATAACATAAGAAATAAGTGCATAAAATGATTAGCATGAGTTAAATGCACATAACATAAGGATGCTTATTTGAAAATCATAATTATAAGTACTTAAATATAAATCTCAACATCAAGGGGGGCCCCGGCTTGTACCACATACATCCATCATAGGC
Source organism: Boesenbergia rotunda (assembly GCA_024364735.1). NCBI lineage: Eukaryota > Viridiplantae > Streptophyta > Magnoliopsida > Zingiberales > Zingiberaceae > Boesenbergia > Boesenbergia rotunda. The sequence goes on from JAGFNQ010003856.1 coordinate 218,947, forward strand.
GCGCATCCCTAAGTAAATGGGAGGTAGCTAGTCTCGACCTACTAGGGTACTAGGTTACCTTCAACCTAGGGACAACTATGGTAGTCCAGAACCGAGGCTTTCTATGGAGCCCATCCCTGTTGGACAGCTACGGTAGTCCCAGAACCGAGGCGTTCTAAGGAGCCCATCCCTTGGACCTTACTTGGGTCCGGTACAAGCCCATACATAAAGTAAAATAGCTTCACATGCTTCTTTTTACATCATAAGAAATGCTCTTGGTATTTCACCATTCATAGAACTTATATAGCATAATTACAGACATAAACATGATCTTAATATATGAAGCATGGTATAAAGCATACTTAGCATTTCATCATTCATAGTTAATGCATAACATCATTATCCTTAAAGGCACAAACATAGACTTGATTCATAAGGTATGTCATGCACACATCATTATGCCTTAGAGGCATGAACAACATCTTAATTCATAAGGCATGACATACATACATAATTATGCCTTAAAGGCATAAACATCATCTTAGTTTATAAAGTATGCATGATCATGGTACGTAAGGTAAGCATACATAGATAAGTTTTTTTACATACATGGAACATATCACATAGCATACATGATCATGGTATCTATCATAAAGCATGCATGGGTAGGATCCATATGAACATGATACATACTACATAGGTTTTTGACATTCAACATAAAACATGCGTAGGTCTACATAACCATAATATATATATCATAATACATATGTTCAAGACATTTAACATAATGCATGCATAATTCTACATAAATATGATCTATACTTCACAACACATGTGTTCATGGTATATGGTTTAAAATATCCATGAATAAAACCTACTAAAACATGGCACATAACATAAGCATACAAGGTCGTGATGCATAGCACATAAAGTTAGGGTTTAGGCACCATAAAATTCATACAACATACTTGAACATATATTTACATCATAATGAGCCATAAACAAGTACACTTGAAACCTTAGCCTAACCCAAACCTTAGACTTAGGTGCTTGGCCGAATGTTTGTAAATAAAAGTTCCATTATTCAAGCAACATGTGAGGTACCATAACTAACGTAAAGCCCATACAATACATACAATGCCATAGGAAGTTATTAGAACACATGATTGGGGCTAACCCTAATTCCTAGCATGGAAGTGGGTCTTAGCCGAAACCCTAGAGGGGTCACAAGGACATGAAAAATTTGTATAACTCACAATTAACATCCATTATATCATAGGGAATTATAATAAGCATGCTTGGAGGGTTAGATCTAATCCTAACCATGAAAAGGGGAGGGGGCCGAAAGTTGTAGGGTGATTTGGGTGCTACAAAAATTCCACAACTCACAATTCATTCTTATTTTATCATGAGAAAGCATTAGGAAGTATAAGTGAGGTTTTAACATCATCCCAAGCCCTAAAATGGTGCTTGGCCGAAACCCTAGAGGGGTCACAATTCCATAGTTTTCTCAACATAGATCCCAAACAAATCGTAAATCAAGAAAGACAACATAAAAGCTATTATACTATAGGTGAGGGAGTCTTACCTCTTGTTGTCTTGGTTATAAACCTTAAATAGAGAAAAAGATGAAGACCTTCTTGACCTTAGAACACCCCTTGCCCTTGTAGCATTGTAGGAAACCTTGGATCTTCAAGAGGGAGTCCTCTTGTGAAGTTTTCCAAGGGAAAAACTCCCTTGTGGGTCATGGCAAGGAGGAGGAAGAAGAGGGGAGAGGAAGAGCCTTGGTGGAAGAAAAGAGGAGAAAAATAACTTAAGTGCCTCTTCACTTCTCATCCATCACTTTTATACTAAGTGAAGGGGAATGGTGTCTCTTCACATGGTGCCTCTTCACCTCCTTTAGCCTCAACTAAAATCTTATTTCTTTTCCAATAGCACTCCCTTGATAGGTGAATTTGTTAGTATATGCATGATGAGGCTTTGCCTCAATTCTAGGTCCAAGGTTCAATCCTTAGTGCATGCACTTTCTTTTTATTCCATTTACTCTTATTTTTGGCAAGGCCACATAAGAGCTCACCAAGTGTTATGCTAATATTTTTGGTGATGCTCTTACATATTATTGCCTCCAAAATTAATTAGAAAAATTATTTCCTATAGAGTATATTTCCTTAAATAAGATTTTCATGAAAATAATATGTGGTTGAATTAAGGGAATCTATCTCTTAATTTAATAAGATTTGATTTAGAGAAATCAAAGTCTTAAACGTATTATTTTCAAAATTGATTATGACAATTTAGGAAATTGTTTCCCAAAACAATTCCTTGAATAAAGTGTGAAATTAGAATTAGGAAATCCAGTTCCTAATTCAATTAATGAGACTTGATAAATTAAGTCACATACATACTTTATTAAGGAAATCGTTAGAACATGACATAATTATATGTCATGAATGTGCTTAAAAGAAAAGGATGAGACCCAAAACCCCTTACAAAATATTAAGGCCAACACCTTCCATTAATATGGTTAGAACCGGAGTTTTGTTTCTCGTTTGGGTTGATGGACACATCCATGCCCGGCTTGAACCTCGACATGTTCAAACCATGGAATTAGTTTATGATTAATATAGTTGGAGTCAGAGGTCAATCCTTAGTTTTGGTTGTTGGACACATCCAAGCCTGACTAAACGGTTGAATGAGCTCCAACCATATTAAAACTATTTCATGATTAATGGGTCAGCCTTAAGCTTGGAGCATCGAGGTGCAGTTGGGTGCTATGTATATTGTTGCATACTTGTTAATGAGTTAACAACCCAATGATTTATGCAAACATTCAATTAGTTGATAGCATAATGTGATAGTTACATATATGTAATATGTAATCGGTATAAATACCTACCTTCATAGCTAAGAATAACTTGATGGCCCCAGCCATGGTTGTTCTTATCTATGGATGGATATCAACCTATTTGGAGATGTTCCTACGATCTCCCGAATTGATAAAAAGGGTTATTCAATTCGAAAAATAAATAGGATTTAATGAATGTATATTGATGCATTCTTTATCATTCTCATCACATAACCTCAATTTGTATTTCTAGGATAATCACTTGATCATGTCTTCTCTGAATTTGCGTTCCATTTTGGTCACCAATAAGTTAACTAAGGACAAAAGGATTGAAAAAGCACCAAAAGGCACTTGCCATCATTGTGGCAAGGAGGGCCACTGGCGAAGAAACTGCAAGGTTTATCTTGAGTCCTTGAAGAAGAAGGCATCCGATGCCCCATCCTCTTCAGGCATCTTCGTTATTGAATGTCACTCTATTTCCTCGTACACCTGGGTACTTGATACTGGGTGTAGCTCACATATATGTAATGACATACAGGGGCTAAGGAATAGAAGAAGACTCGTCAAGGGAGAAGCGAATTTGCAAGTTGGAAATGGAGCAAAGATTGCTGCTATTGCCATCGAAACATATTTGCTAAAGCTCCCTACTGGACTTGTCTTAGAATTGGATAATTGTTATTTTGTTCCTTCGTTAATAAAGAACATTGTATCTATTTCATGCTTGAATGAAAAAGGTTACCATTTAACTTTTAGTAACAATTGCTGTTACATAACTTTAAATGGTGTTCTTTATGGGACCGGAACTTTATGCAATGGTATCTACACGTTAGATTTATTTGGTGACATTTTCAACAAACATGCTCGAATAGATAATCAAATAGACTCCTATATGTAGCATTGTCGTCTTGGCCATATAAGCAAGAAACGCATGACCAAATTACATCGATGTGGAATTCTAGAATCATTTGAACCCGGTTCATTTGATACATGTGAATCATGCCTAAAAGGCAAGATGGCCAAATTACCCTTTTCCGGAAAAGATAAACCAGTGGGAGAATTGCTTGGTCTAATACATACTGATGTATGTGGACCAATGTCAACTCTTGCACAAGGAGGCTATAGCTACTTCATTACCTTTATCGATGATCACTCACGATTCGGGTATGTGTTCTTAATGAAACACAAATCTGAAGCTTTTGAGAAATTCAAAGAGTTCAGAAGTGAAGTAGAGAAACAGCTTGTCAAAAGTATTAAGATACTTCGATGTTGGGTTTTTCGGGCCGCGAAAACCGCCTTTTCGCGTCGCGAAAACCCCGAGAACCCAAAGCCATGGATCTCGTGCGAAGAAAAATTCCGAAACAAAAATCACGTATTCATTTCATGCTCAAAACTCGATCTACTCCTAGATCTAAAGAGGGATAAACCATTTTACCTTTGGTGCGTGCCCCGCTTAATCCCGCTCGCTCCTTTTGGATGTCGGATCTCTAGGACGTCAAGTGCCGTCCCTCTAGAAGTATCCACGCGAACAAAGTGGATGGAGGAAACCCTTTAGGTGTGCTAGCACCTTTCAAGGGTTCGGCCAAGAGGAGAAGAAGAAGAAGAGCACCAACACTTGGAGGAGGAAGAAGAGAAGACACACCATGAGAAAAAAATAGAACCAAAACTTGGCAAGTTCTCTCATTATGGCCGGCCACATAATGGCCATTAATGGCCATTAAGTGGCCGGCCATAAACCCCCTTTCAATTTGAATTCAAATTCAAATGGGGGGTTACAACCTTTGGAGATGATGTGGAGCATCATCATTGGTCAAATACCAAGCCAAGTCATCACTTGGTCAAGTCAAGGTGAGGTGGCCTTTTGGTCAAGTCAAACTTGACCATTAATCTTCCTTGATGAGGTGGCATCCACACATAATGCTCTTGATGATGTGGAGCATCATCAATGGTTGGCTCCATGCCAATTCATCACCATGATGTGGCATTAAGTCAAGTCTAACTTGAGGTGGATTTGGGTCAAGTCAAACTTGCCTTTTATGGACTTTCCATATTTAGTCAAGTCAAACTTGACTCCATTTCTTCTCCCATGTCAAGTCTAACTTGAAGTGGAACCAAGTCAAGTCAAACTTGATTTGGATTTGGGTCAAGTCAAACTTGCCTTTTATGGACTTTCCATATTTAGCCAAGTCAAACTTGACTTCATTTTTTCTCCATCTATTTGTTCTTTGTGTGTGACCCTATAGGTTCTTGTAACGTTGGCAATGCTTCTAACATCTTAGAAACATAAGCAATGAGCGGTATCTAGCAACACATCATTGCTACCCAAGTTACAAGAATGTTGAGATCCAACATCACCAATGTGACTACTAATTATGACTTTCATAATATGTGACAATGTCCTTCTATCGTCGATATCTAGATTGATCTTCTATGAAGCATAGACCGTGTCATCCTCCAATCAATCTATGTGTCTTGAACTCCAAGTAGACTCACTATAATCAAATAAGCTCAATATCTCATATTGCCTTATTTGGGCATGGTCATGCACTTAGTGATCTCACTCTATCAAGACTATGATATCTCTCCCGTCATATAGGAGGGATAGATCCCATCTACATCACTCACATCCCTCCGCATAATTTGTTACATACCCAGTAATCGCCTTTATAGTCCACCCAGTTACGGGTGACGTTTGACGAAACCAAAGTACATAACTCCTTATGTAGGGAACTATGGTGACTTCAGGTCTAAGGACTAATAGTCATACTAATAGTCACATGAGAAAGTATATGACACTCATATAACAATCCATGATACTTTCTCATGGTGGGTCATTTAGTATACATTCTCCAATGCATACTCATGTGTCAACTTGATATCTCATATCCATGACTTGTGAGATCAAGTCATCGTGTTGACCTACATGCTAGTCTCTATGCATTAACATTGTCCCTGAATGTTAATACTTGACTAGGAATAATTAAGAGTAGTGTTGTCTATATCATCTCACTATCGATTCAACCAATCGATTGATATAGATATGAACCTACTATCAAGGACGTTATTACACTTAGTTATTTGGCACCAATACAAGTAAGTATAATAACCATAATCAAATGCCTTTATTTATATATATGAAATATGATACAATAAGTCCATACAACAACCATCACGTGATTGGCTCTAGGGCTCTCACTAACAATCTCCCACTAGAACTAGTGTCAATCACTGTAGTATCTAATACCCAATGACCTAGTGTGACCATCATGCTTGGTCTGTGCCAAAGCCTTGGTCAAGGGATCTGCAATGTTAGCCTCTGTGGGTTCTCTGCATATCTTCACATCTCCTCGATCGATGATCTCTCGAATGAGATCGAAACGCCGTAGTATGTGTTTGGTCCATTGGTGTGAACGAGGTTCCTTAGCCTGCGCAATAGCTCCATTGTTGTCACAATAGAGCTGTACTGGGTCGGCTATGCTAGGAACCACTCCAAGCTCAGTAATGAACTTGCGGATCCAAACTGCCTCCTTTGCTGCCTCAGATGCAGCAATGTACTTAGCTTCTGTTGTAGAATCAGCAACTGTATCCTGCTTTGAACTCTTCCAGCTGACAGCGCCACCATTTAAGCAAAACACGAACCCTGACTGCGATCTGTAGTCATCCTGGTCAGTTTGGAAGCTTACATCACTGTAACCTTTTACAGTTAGCTCCTCTTCGCCTCCAAATATCAAGAAATATTCTTTAGTCCTTCTCAAGTACTTAAGAATATTCTTGACTGCTATCCAGTGACGTTCACCTGGATCTGACTGGTATCTGCTCGTCATGCTCAAAGCATACGAGACATCAGGACGAGTACATAACATGGCGTACATGATAGATCCTATGGCTGAGGCATAAGGGATCTTGCTCATGCGGTCTCTCTCCTCTCTAGAAGAGGGACCTTGAGTCTTCGAAAGACTCACGCCATGTGACATTGGCAGATTTCCCTTCTTGGAATTCTGCATGGCAAACCGTTACAAAACGGTATCAATGTATGTACTCTGACTTAGGCCAAGCAATCTCTTAGATCTATCTCTATAGATCTTTATGCCTAGAATATAGGCTGCTTCACCTAAGTCTTTCATTGAGAAGGAATTCCCCAACCAAGTCTTCACAGACTGTAGTGAAGGAATGTCATTCCCAATGAGTAGTATGTCATCTACATACAAAACAAGGAAGACAACTGTGCTCCCACTAACCCTTTTGTAGACACAAGGTTCATCTTCATTCTTGATGAAACCAAACTGTTTGATTGCATCATCAAATCGAAGATTCCAGCTTCGAGAAGCTTGCTTTAGTCCATAAAGGGACTTATGCAGCTTGCATACTCTACCAGTATGCTTTGGATCTACAAAACCCTCAGGTTGTGTCATGTACACTTCCTCGAGGAGGTTTCCATTCAGAAACGCAGTTTTGACGTCCATCTGCCAGATCTCATAATCGTGGTATGCTGCAATAGCAAGCAAGATCCTAATGGACTTGAACATCGTGACTGGAGAAAAAGTTTCATCATAGTCAATACCATGAATTTGCTTGAAACCTTTAGCTACTAGTCTACCCTTATAGGTATGTACAAGTCCATCCATGTCAGTCTTTCTCTTAAAGACCCACTTACACCCAATGGGTTTGACCCCTTCAGGTGGATCAACCAAAGTCCATACTTGGTTGGTGTACATGGAATCCATCTCGGATCTCATGGCCTCTAGCCATTTCTCAGAATCTGAGCTCATCACAGCTTCCTGATAGGAGGTAGGCTCGTTCTCAACGAGCATAACGCCATCATGGTCAGACAAGAGAAATGAGTATCTCTCAGGCTGACGACGTACCCTATCAGACCTGCGAAGAGGTAGGTCTACATGAACAGGTTGTTGTTCCGCAGCTTCTTGTGCAACAACCTCATCAACCACCACACTTTGTGGTTCCTGTTCAACTTCCATCAAGGCTTCAGTGCTATTGTCCATGTCTTGAACTTCTTCAAGACTGAACGTACTCCCACTAGTCTTTCTAGAAACAAAGTCCCTTTCTAGAAATACTCCAGTCTTAGCAACAAATACTTTGTGTTGACTAGGAATGTAGAAGTAGTATCCCTTCGTTTCCTTGGGATACCCTATGAAATAACACTTATCAGATTTGGGTCCCAGTTTGTCTGAGACATGACGTCGTACGTAAGCCTCACAACCCCAAACCCTCATGAAAGACATCTTGGGACTCCTCCCTGTCCATATCGTATATGGTGTCTTCATGACAGCCTTTGATGGAACACGGTTTAGTGTGAACGCTGCTGTGACTAGAGCATATCCCCAAAAGGATATAGGAAGATCTGCGTGACTCATCATAGATCGTACCATATCTAATAAGGTACGATTCCTCCTTTCGGATACACCATTCCACTGTGGTGTTCCAGGGGGAGTGAGTTGGGATAGAATCCCACACTCAGCTAGGTAGTCACGAAACTCATGGCTCAAGTATTCTCCACCTCGATCTGATCGAAGTATCTTAATACTCTTGCCAAGTTGGTTCTGTACTTCATTTCTGAATTCTTTGAACTTTTCAAAAGATTCTGACTTATGTGTCATCAAATACACATAGCCATATCTACTGAAGTCATCAGTAAATGTGATGAAGTACCTGTAACCACCTCTGGCAGTGACATTGAAAGGGCCACATACATCACTATGTATGAGTCCTAACAAGTCTGTCGCTCTTTCGCTATGTCCACTAAAGGGAGTCTTAGTCATCTTGCCTAGAAGGCATGACTCGCATGTCTCATATGACTCAAAATTAAATGAGTCCAGCAAACCATCCTTATGGAGCTGGGACAAGCGACTCTCATTTATGTGGCCTAAGCGACAGTGCCAGAGATAGGTTGGGTTCAACTCATTTGATCTCAACCTCTTGGTATTCACGTTATAGATAGGGCTCTCTAAGTCTAGAATATAGAGGCCATTCATCATATGTGCGCTACAATAGAACATATCCTTTAAATAAACAGAACAACATTTGTCCTTTATTATGAATGAAAAACCTTTGTTATCTAAACATGAAACTGAAATGATATTCTTTGTTAGTACAGGTACATAACAACAGTTATTCAATTCCAGTACAAGCCCAGAGGGTAGAGATAGAAAGTAAGTCCCTATAGCAACAGCAGCAACCCTTGCTCCATTGCCTACTCGTAGGTCCACCTCGCCCTTGGCCAATGCCCTGCTATTTCTCAGCGCCTGCACATTAGTACAAATGTGAGAGGCACACCCAGTATCTAATACCATGATGTAGAAATAGAAAGGTTGACTTTTATAACATTTATACCTGAAGTAGAAGTCTCACTTCTCTTCTTCTTCAGATCTTCCAGGTATACCTTGCAGTTCCGCTTCCAATGCCCAGTCTTACCGCAGTGGAAGCAGGTAGCATCCTTAGCAACCCCACCTTTAGGTTTGAGTGTTGAAGAGCTGGCATTGCCCTTGGTTTGGGTCTTACCCTTACCTTTGGGCTTCCACTTGCCCTTACCCTTGCCCTTTTGTACCATTAGGACGGTACTGGACTTGGCAGTGGTGAGATTAGGCTCAGCAGTTCTTAACATGTTGAGTATCTCGGGTAGTGGTTTGTCTAATTCGTTCATGTTGTAGTTCATGACGAATTGACGGTAACTCACCGGCAACGATTGCAGGATCAGATCGGTAGCCAGCTCTTGGCCCAAAGGGAACCCCAACCTCTCGAGGTTCTCGACGTACCCAATCATTTTGAGTGCGTGAGTTCCTACAGAGGTTCCCTCTTTCATCTTGCATGAAAAGAGGGCCTGAGTCACTTCAAACCTCTCATGCCTTGCCTGCCCTTGATATAGTTGCTTGAGATGGCCAATCATATCAAAAGCATTCATTTTCTCGTGTTGCTTCTGAAGCTCAGGAGACATACAGCATAGCATTAGGCATGACACGTCTAACGCGTCATCTAGATGCTTCTGATGAGCATCTCTAACACTACGAGCGGCAGAGGCTGGTGGTGCATCAGGAACTGCTTGCTCCAGAACGTACAACTTACGTTCCTACGTGAGGACTATCCTCAGATTCCTGTACCAGTCCAGGAAATTAGCTCCTAGGAGCTTGTCCTTCTCAAGAACAGATCGTAGAGAGAGAGTGTTCGTGTTTGACATGGTAATCTACAACATAAAATACAGAAAATAAATATCCACCATTGTATCATATTTATCATTTAACTAGGCCTTTAATTAAATGATGCTCCCACTGAATTATAGGGCTTTGGTAGAATCGAGTCATAGATGTGGTAAAACCACACTACTAGATCCACACCAACTAACTATAATTCTCGTAGGTCAAGATCCACATCATACTACGCCTTGAGTTAGCTTAGGCTAAATCGCCCAAGACTTAGTATGATCGGTAGGTACTAATTACCAATTACATCTCTATGCAACTCTTGTTTATAGGATCAAGAATTAACATTTATGAATAATCTTGAGTTAGCTTTGACTAAATCTCCCAAGACTATTGATAAATGCGATCTTGTCCTACCTTTCCAACTATTGGAGTATGCCTATAGTTAGGCTCGATCTAATTGAGCTAACTAGTTACTCAATCTAATTGAGCTCAATCTAACCCAAGCGTGATAGGCGGGACCAAGGTTGTCCCTCCCGCATCCCACCAAGATTAAACGCATTGCTCTGCTTNAATTCTATATTTCGAAATTAGTTTACAAGTGAGAATATTCGAATACTGAATTAATTAACAAAATACAATTATACCGACAACATTGAGGAAATGGCGAAGTCTTCTCAAGTAGCGTGTCGTCGATCTTGATCGTTGTCGGCGCGGGAAACTTGAGCATGGAAGAATGATGGAGTGTGTTTGAGTGCTTGAGTTGGAAAAACTATTATTGTGAAGCAAAGGGGTGAATCCCCTTTTATAGTGAGTTCTTGGGCGCCTGATAGGATCTGGGGCGCCTGCCAAGTCACCCGAAACTGGCGCGTGCTTATCCGCAGACTTGGCCAAACATTATCTCTAGTCTTGGACGCCTGGGCTTGCTAAGGCGCCTGATGGCTCACGGGCGCCTGAGAAGCTGACGTGGCAACCATGCTTGGTCTGCATCTCCATTCGCTGGAAAACTCTATTTGGGGTGCCTGATACCTATCAGGCGCCTAGGTTCTCAAGTGCCTTGGATGCAGTAGCTGATTCCTTTCAAACCTACAATTAGGGTTAGTCTAAGAACAATATAATTTTAAAAATAAATGCATGGATAACAGTCAAAGATGTCTTGGTTCTGACTTTGGATTTCAAAATAAAATCCTAGGTTGAACCAAAGCCTACTGTTCCCTCTTATGGGGAATGTGTCCTAACCTAATCCACTCAGGAGAAGTTACCTTTTTGCCAATCGGCTCCTCTGGTTGGACTTTTTCTTAGCCTCTTAGACTACCGGATCTCGAGATATTCGTACATCGACCTACCTTTACTTCCGTCCGCAATCCTCTCTCGGCTAAGACTCCTGCCCGATCTTTCGGAATAGGACTTCGGTGCTCAATCCACGACCAGGACTTGTTTCCCAATACTCAGTCAGGTTTTTGGTACCCAGCCCTCAGCCAGATCTTCGCGCCCAGTCCTCGACCAAGACTTCGTACTCATCCTTGCAGGTCAAGACATCGTGCCTAGCTCAACTAGGGCTTTCCTGCAGACTCAATGAACCATATTAGATTAGAACATAAACATAACTTTGAACCCTTTGTCATTTTCAAAACTAGGTTTGATCTAGTGCTTCCGACACCAACAATCTTCCTGTTTTTGATTTATGGCAACACAGTTCAAAAGTTAAGTTAAAAATAACATGAATAATAGTAATTCATAGTCATGCATAAAGTCTAAGAAAAAATTTTTATTCTTCCCCATGATTAGTAATTTCCTCATTTTTAGAACATTTCAAAAGTTTTGACAAATTCGAAGAAAATAGAAGAATTGCATAAAGCTCCCCGTTGATTTAAAATCCTCCCCCTGAAGCTTTTGAAAACATGCAATTTTTGTTTTAAAATTTTTTTAATTTTTGAAAAGAATTCTTAAAATCTTTTATTTTGTATAAAAAACTTGTTAACGAGAAAAGCTTTTGACTAAGGGAAAATCTTGTTGATAAACTTTAATTTTTCATTAATGAGAAAAGCTTTTGAATAAGGAAAAAACTTTTTGATAAACATTATTTTTATACTCTCTCCCTCTGCCAATTTAAAAATGAACTTGAAGCTTTTGAATATGGGAAAAAGGGAAAAACTTCTTTAAATTTTCTAGTCTCCCCCTTGACTTTAACTTTACTTTTCCTTAATTTTATCTTCACTTTTTTTTACTCTCCCCCTTTGCCATATATCAAAAAAAAAAATTTGATAAAAAACATATTTTTGAAAAAAAAATTATTAAGGGAAGAAAAAAAATTGTGTATCAGAGCCAATTGGTCTTGCAAAAAAAAACAAGAATACCATTGAATTATTAACTAAGCAAAAATGAGTCAAGTAAGTAGAAATTAAAATTGACAAAATTTGAACCAAATTAATAATCCTAGTGAGTCCAATCATGAAAAAAAATTCATGCATTTAAAAATTTTAAAAAAAATGGATCAAATCAATTCCTTTTGGTCCCTGTCTAACTTAGTTTGATATTTACTAACTATTACACAACAACAATTTTCACATGGGCTAGTCAAGTTAAGTAGTCTGATCAAGTTAGATTTTCTAAGCTTAATTCCTTAACATGATTACTGTTCACTTGTATATATCGCCCCAACTGCTCTTGATGCACTAACTTAACGCATCTTGAGTCAAGACATAGACCAAAGCATCTCAACCCAATCTAGGTTAGCAATCAATGTATCTTAAAGTGCTTGTGAGATGCTAGTTTCTATGTCTATAGGAACATGGAAACTAGGGATAAGTCCTAAGCTAAGTCCATTTCGTAGAAGCCCTAGTTTTTAAAAGGTGTAGTTTTTAAAAAAAAAATAACTAAGCTAACGAAAACAATTTTTAAATCGTATGATTTTGAAAAAAAATGCAAAATAATAGGATTATAAAAAAATATTGATTAAAAATCAATCCTATTCTACTAAACACATTCTAAAAGGTGAGCAACTCAATAAAAGAAAATACATAAACTTAAAGAAAGTGATCAAGTCAACCCCACTAAATAGGGGAAGTCAAAAAATAGATCCATAGTACAATGTCATGTGAAGACGAGCCCGGATGCCAAGAAGGGCCTAGATGCCATGAACGGAACATAGACATTATCTCCTCATGTCGGGCCTAATCTGCTGCCAGCCTCTCATTATGTCAGGTCTGTAGGACATCCATCTGCTCGATGTGATGGGGCGCCATCTCCTCCCGAAGACTATGAACCTCTTGCTCTATTCGTGTAAGGCATTGGTACAAAGTCATCGGAGGAGGAGGAGGTGGTGGAGACTGCCTCAGCTGCTCCCGAATCACATTAGCGATGTCTGTGACATCAAAGTCCACCTTGTCGTCCGAGTCAACCTGTGGTGGAGCACCTCATCGTCTCCATGATATGACCCCGATGGCCGAGATATCAACTGAGGCTAGAGAAATGTTTCTAGTTCCTATTTTGTCGAATTCTATCTTCGTAACGATCTTTCCGACAGAAATATCACGACTGTAAAGGTGGAAGAGTGCGGTCAGGATGTCACAGTAAAGTGTCTACACTCTAGAATGGGTAGAGATGCTAGATGCGTAGATGATCGTCTAGAACATATGTAGACCGATGTCTATGTCCAGGTGGTGGATCATCGGATAGAGTAGGAATGAATGAAAGGGTCGCATTGACCCAAAAATGATATCATCAACATAAACTTGGGCCACAAAAATATCCTTATCATTAGACTTAAGAAATAGAGTTGGATCAATTATTCCCCTTCTAAACCCCTTGGAAACTAAGAAAGATTAATGCCCTTCATACCAAGCTTGGGGAGCTTGTTTCAATCCATATAATGCTTTTCTTAACTTATAAACATGATTAGGATAGTCTATATTTTTAAAACCGGGTGGTTGTTCTACATATACTTCATTCTTAATAAACCCATTAAGAAATGCCGATTTCACATACATTTGATGAAGTTTAAATCCCATGTGAACGACATATCCTAACAAAATCCTAATGGACTCTAATCTAGCTACGGGAGCATAAGTTTCATCATAGTCAAGTCCCTCAACTTAGTTGAAACCCCTAGCTACCAATCTAGCCTTGTTCCTAGTATCTCTCTCTTGATCATCCAATTTGTTCCTAAAGACCCATCTTGTTGTGACAATTGTACTATCATTGGGCCTTGGAACTAATTCCCATACACCCCCTTGGCTTCAGACACAACTTCTTTCTATGAAATCTTTCAAGCGCTCTGCTCCAAACGCTCCGTGCTCAAGACTCAAGCACGAACGACGACCCGTGGCTCCGACATTCAATTTTCTCTGGTCGTCAGTATAACCTTGTTATTAAAGTGTTGTATTTCAATTCTATATTTGAACTTCACATTGTAATAATTTTATGCAAAATAGAATTGGACATCGTAAATGGTCAAGGACCATGGGCCATGGAGTAGGATCCGACTGCGACTCCGAACCAAGTAAAAACAAACGTGTTACTATTGATTTGATTTTAGCTGTGGAAATTACTCTAAGTTTTTCGAAAATTTGTCGATCGATATTCACCCCCCTATCGATTCTAACCGATCCCACAAGTGGTATCAGAGTGGGTGGCTCAAATCTGGTGCACCCACTAGTTGAGCATTTTTTCAATTTTTTTTTAAAATTTTTTTAAAAAAATTGTTCGTATTTTTTTTCTCGTTAATCGAGGTTGGTGCAGCACCACTCGATTTTTTTTCTTATTACTATTTTCCCGCACTACTAATCCAAGACTTAGTCTTGGAACAAGTTTTTTTGTAATTTTCTTTTCAGATAAAACTCCAAATGGCCAATCAAGAGTGGAACAGTGCCCGTCCACCTTTGTTCTCCAACGAGAATTCCAGAGATTGGAAAAACCAAATGGAATCTCACCTGAAGGCCCATATCGACATATGGATGATAATTCAAATAGGATTCATCATTCCCATAGAAGATGGATCAGCAACTGCATGGGATAAATTGGATGAACCAACTCTCAACAAGATTGAGACAAATGATAAAACAACTGTGATCCTTCAGTGTGGCCTAACCAATGAACAACTCAGACTTGTCGAACATTTTGAATGCGCTAAAGAAATTTGGCAAAAGTTGGTCAATCTACATCAAGAAAGCTTAGACATCGAATTCTCTGAAAGGGTTCTGTCTAGATCACTAGAAGAATCAGATGAAGAAGAAGGTCAGGTATGCTATCAAGCATTCTCGGCTCAAGCACAAGTAGCGGAGACAGAATCGATACCCGATCTCGAAATCAACTCCGAACCAGAACCAGAAGATGACTCTGTCGAGATAGCATCCGCACTCGACTTCGAAATCAACTTCGGACCAGGATCAGAAGATGAGTTTGACGAGATCGAATCCGTACCCGACTTCGAAATCGAACCAGAATCAGAGGATGAGTCTGTCAAGACAAAATTGGTACCCAATTTTGAATCTTTTTCAGAATCAAGATTAAATAAGCAAACTAATACTGCAATGGTCGAGGAAGGTATGGTTTCTATTACAGGGAAAACTCCAAGAGAACAACAGAAGAATAAGCCACAACCAATATGTGAGTCCGATTCAAATTTAGATTCTGACGATGATACAACAAAACTGGTCCAGTGGGCTAGTGACTACTACAAGACTTTGTAGAACCGAACAAGCAAAAGGAGGACGGCTAAAATCAAGTGGGAGATTCCCAACAAGGAATCAAAAGGTAACATTGTGGATTCAAAATTTAAAAGTCATATTATATGTTTTAAGTGCAGGGAGATAGGACACTTTAAAAATCAGTATCCTACTCGTAAAAGTCAGTCTTCACCACCTATAATGAAGGGAACTCCCAAGGATACTGGACAAACAACCGAGAAAGGTAAATTTACCTTATATGAAAATCCAATATTTACCTGAAGTAACGTAATTGAATCATATAGATTAATTAAGACAACTTTCAGAAAATTAGAACAAGAAAATGAAACACTGAAACGCAAGGTCAATATGCTAGAAAATTTAATTTACAATCTTGCTGATTTCAAAAATGCAGAGTATTACTCAAATTATGACTTTACTTAGATAATTATTTGCTTTAATTGCTTGTTGCATGTTTATTATTTTTTTTTTGCAATGTTGTTATCCTGTTTAGATATAGGATTGATTAGTTTAAGGACAAACGACTTACTTAAAACTTGAACAACATAGTATTAGGTGGAGGTGAGATGATAGTACGTTAGGGAAGCCCTTCTAATAAGGCCAAGTAAGGTAAGACATACCCTACTTGGTCTGTTTAGTCTGGTGGAACTAGCCGATACTACCGATCTAAAACCTAAGCTAGTTAGATCAAAATTTTTCAAAAAGTAATTTGAAAATGAACTTTTGATAAAAGGCTTTGTCATGGAAAGGGTTGTTGCTCTAATAAGGCTACAACCAAAGAAGGCATCTGTGCCTCGCCAAGACCTAAAAGCCGATTATTGAAACTCAAATTTAATTTACTATTTGATAAATTTGAATCAAAAACAAGTTTTAATTAAATCTTAGATTTAACATTAATTCAAATATAAAAATAAAGCATCTCACAAAATAGATAAGAAAACATATTTTGCCACGTAGAACTGGGTGAGATGTCTAGGACCTGATAATGTAGTTCAATTTTTGAAAATGAACTCAAATTCATTTTTTTAAAAGTTAATTCAAAGTTTTTTTCAAAATTAATTCTAAATTTTTTCAAAAGGAATTCAAAATTTTTCTCAACTAATCCAACATGTTTTCTAAAAATAATTCACTTTTTTAACTCTACATTTTGATTCTCACTCAACATATTTTCAAAAATTAAAGTTACTACATTTTTTTTGTCAAAATTAACTCATCAAACTAAATCTTGAATTTAATTATACTAAGATCTAGGACTTGATTGACTTAATTATTGATTGGTCAAACCTGGTCAACATGGACAAACCTGGTCAACGGACGAACCTGGTCAACGGTCAAACCTTGTCAACACGGGCACCCGATACCTTATGGGCGCCCCTTACTTTTTCATATTTCAAGGCAGTCAAACCTACCAAAAAGTCTGACCACCCTGGCTCAGGCACCCAAGAAGCTCTCAGGCGCGTCAACTATCACGAGCACCCAAGAGCCCTCACGGATGCCCGTTAAACCCTATATAAGCACTTCACCACGAGCTCATTCACCACACCAACTGAACTCCCCTCATATTCCTCTTCCTTCTAAGGCGCCCTAAAGCTCTTCACTCGCCCTCGATCACCCTACTTTCACAATGCCGCCCCGGTATGATTTAATTATGCATTTTCGGTTAATTTTTCTTTATTTCTTTTTATAAATGCATAATTTTTTTCTTGTTTAGTAAACGCCGAGTTACGCAAACAAACCCCCGGGCCGAGCCTAGCCCAGACCCTAGGTTCCCCACCTTGGCCTTGTTTAATAAATTCACACATAACACTTATAAGCCAATTAAGACCAGCTTCTTAAATATAAGTTTCTTTGTTCAATATTGCCCTACAGCTATAGATGCCATTAACTTTTATCAGCTCGACCAACTTGTTTATTGTACACATTTCGTCAACACAACCTTATGCGCTGAATTCTATAATAACTTGGTCAAACATGATGACTTTTGTTACACTACCATTGTACAGAGCATCCCGCTCACTATCACACCCAATCTATTTAACCGATTTCTTGGACTACGACCTTCTCAGTCCACTTTTTGTTGTTATCCTCCAACTGACCTTCCTTTCGATGCCCCCTATTCGCATATCACCCTGGTCACTCTCTACTCCTACTTTTTCGGAGATGTATGAGACCCAACGGTGCAGAGATTTCAGTCCGTTGATCTCCGCATTCAGGACTACGCTCTCTATAGAGTTTTGGTCCGCTGCATTCTTCCATTGACCACTCAGGATGTCGTGACTATACGACCATTCCACACCTTCCTTCTCTATGGGATGATCCACCATCTAGACATAGACATTGGTCTCCACAAATTCTAGACGATCATTTACGCGTCTAGCATATCCACCCATTCCCGAGTATGCACGTCCTACTGTCACATTCTCACTTCCCTCCTTCATCACCATGGTCGTGACATCACTACTGGGGAGGTCATCCAGATGATCGAATTCGATGAGATAGGGGCTAGGAACTTTTCTTTAGCGGACATAGATATCTCGACCACCGGGGTTCTGTTGTGGAGACGACGAGGGGCTCGACACCAGGTCGATTTAGACGAGGAGGCAGACGTCGATGTAGACGAGCTCGCCACCGAGATCGAGGAGCATCTATGCGAGCCGCCACCACCGACTATCGACCAACGCTTGACACTATTACAGACGGAGGTCCACAGTCTCCGTGAGGAGATGGAGGCTCATCACGTCGAGTTCATGGACGCCCTTCAGGTCGAACATGATGCAAACCAGGCCTATCACGTCAAGTACATGGATGCCCTTCGGGCCGAACGTGATGCGAACCATGCCCGACACGACGAGATGATGTCTATGTTCCGGTCGTGGTAGCCCCGTCTATTTTGGCCCCCTGGCCCTTCTTCCTAGACATAAGTGGTTTTCCTAGTA
The DNA here is from genome assembly GCA_024364735.1 of Boesenbergia rotunda. Classification (NCBI taxonomy): domain Eukaryota; kingdom Viridiplantae; phylum Streptophyta; class Magnoliopsida; order Zingiberales; family Zingiberaceae; genus Boesenbergia; species Boesenbergia rotunda. The sequence continues at coordinate 237,542 of JAGFNQ010003856.1, forward strand.
ATCTGACTAAAAATCCAATTCATCACTCTTGAACCAAACATATTGAAGTCAAACATCATTTTGTAAGAGATCATGTAGCCAGGGGTGAAATTGTACTTATGCATGTAGACTCAAAAGCTAATTTAGCTGACATCTTTACTAAACCCTTACCTGAATCTGAGTTTAGCATACTAAGAAGGCAGTTAGGATTGTGCTTAGTAGAATAGAATTGATTTATTTTCTTTTCAAAAATCTTTTATATTTTAATAATTTTTTTTCAAAAATTAGCATTTAATTTTTTGAAAAATCATTTCTTTTACTTTTGTCTTGAAATTTGAAACTATTTTCTGGCTTAGAGTTTTCAAAAACTTACCCCCTTCAAACTAGGGTTTTTATGCAAATGGACTTAGCCTAGGCTGTAACCCTAGAATTGCATGCACCTATAGATCTAAAAGCCAGCATCTCACAATCACCTTAGGGTACTTTTGATTGATAACCTAGACTGGGTTGAGATGCTTATGTCTATGCCTTGATTCAAGATACTCTAAGTCAGTGTATCTACAGTAATTGGGGCGATAAATACAATTAAACAACAATCAAGTTAAGTGTTCAAGCTTAGTCAATCAAACTTGATCAGATCACCTAACATGACTAACCCCAGTGAAAGCTACTGTTATATAACAGTTAGTAAGTAGCTAACTGGCTTAGACAGGACCCGAACAAGTCTAGTTTAATTGGATTGGTCCTTTTATTGCTTGAATTCACTAGAGTTGGTTCAATACATACTTAATTTTTTCTCTGATTCAAAATTGATGTGATTTGCAATTAGTTTCTATCATTTTTTGATATATGGCAAAGGGGGAGAGAGAGATAAATTTTTTTTTTCTAAATTTTCATTTTCTCAAAAAGTTAAAGCTTAGTGCATTAAATTATGTTCATTTTCTCAAAAAGTTAAAGCATAATGCATTAAATTTTCAAATTAAATTTAAATTTAAAGCTCTGATTCATTCAAAAATGTTTTTCATAAGTGTACAATTTTTTTGAGCAAATAGTTTTCAAGTGCACAATTTTTTTTCTAAGTAAAAACATTTTCCAAATTTTTTTGCTAAGTAATTTTGTTTGGCACAAAATTTTTAAGCAAAATTTCTAAGTGCATTTTCCTGAGCAAAATTTTCTAAGTAAAAATTTATTCTCTAAGCAAAAAATTTCTTATGCATTTTCTAAGTAAAATTTTATTTCAAATGCACAAACTGTTCTTATGTAAATTTTTCTAAATGCACAAAATGTTCTCTAAGCAAATTTTTCTAAGTGTGCAAAATATGTTGCGCAAAATTTGGTTTAATGTTTTAAGTGAAAATTGGCTTAAATGTAATTTTTTTTAAGTAAAAAGTTTGCACAAAAAATTTGGTTAAGTGGAATTTTTTTTTGCAAAATATTTTTTAAGTGAAATATTTTTGCTAAAGTAAAATTTGTGCTTGCAAATCTTTTCAAAAAACTATGCTAAGTGTAAAATTGTTTTGGCAAATACATTGCTTTGTTTTGAAAATCACTTAGTCAAAAGTTAACACTTAGACATTTTTTTAATAAAAATTGCATATTATTGGAAGCTTCAGGGGGAGAATTTATATTTCAGGGGGAGCTTAGTAAATAGTATTTCAAAAAGAATTTTTTTTCTCTTGTTAGGCATGTTCTTTAAATACCTTAAACTTTACTTTTTGAACCTGGTTGCCATAAATCAAAAAGGAGGAGATTGTTAGTACCGGAAGCACCAAAGTCAAACCTGTGTTTTGATAATGGCAATAGGTTTAGAAGTTATGTATTTATTGTGATCTAGCAATGCTACTCAAGTGTGCAGGAAAGTCCTAGGTACACTAGGCATGAGGTCCTGGTTCTAAGAATTGGGCAATAAGTCCTAGCCGTAGGTTGGGCACCTAAGTCCTGACATAAGGTTGGGCAACAAGTCTTGGTCGTGGACTGGGCACCGAAGACCTAGTGAGTGAATCTGGGCAATAAGTCCTGGTCGTGGACTGGGCACCGAAGACCTGGTGAATGAAGCTGGGCAATAAGTCCTGGTCGCGGACTGGGTACGAAGACCTGATCCGGGGGATTGGGAAAAGTCCAACCGGAGGAGCTGGTTGGCAAAAAGGTAAACTCTCCTGAGAGGAGTAGGTGAGGGCGCGTTCTCCGTAGGAGGGAACACTAGGTGTCGGTTCGACCTAGGGTTCCATTTCGGTAGCCCAAAGTCAGAACCAAGACAGCTCAGGTCATTAAACTATGCTTAACTTGTATTATTTATATGTTATTTGTGTTTTGGAACTAACCTTGGTTGCAGGAACAAAGGGATGGATGTTTCTGCTCCTAGGTGCCTGAATGAGGTCAGGCGCCTGTTTGATCAGGCGCCTGTGTTGATACAGGCACCCCAGATAAGGGTGTTTTCCAGGCACAATCGAAGCAAGCCTCCAGAATTGCATATGAGGCGCCTGTGTTCATTTAGGCGCCCCAGTCAGCTCAAGCACCCCAGTTGAAGAGATAAGCACTGGCCAAGTCTGCGGATTGAGTTTTGCGTAGAATGGGCCACGTGTCAGGCGCCCCCTTCAACACAGGTGCCCCAACGACTAGTATATAAAGGGGCTCACCCCCTTGGCTTTAGACACAACTTCTTTCTACGAATTCTTTCAAGCGCTCTGCTCTAAATGCTCCGTGCTCAAGACTCAAGCGCCAACGATGACCAACGGCTCCAACATTCAATTTTGTCCGGTCATCGGTATAACCTTGTTATTAAAGTGTTGTATTTCAATTCTATATTTGAACTTCAAATTGTAATAATTTTATGTAATATAGAATTGCCCATCGTAAACGATCAAGAACCGTGGGCCTTGGAGTAGGAGACGACTGCGACTCCGAACCAAGTAAAAAACAAACGTGTTACCATTGATTTGTTTTTCCACTGTGTAAATTACTCTAAGTTTTTCGAAAATTTATCGATTGATATTCACCCCCCCCCCTCTATCGATTCTAACTGATCCCATAAGAAGTAGAAATGGGTCGAGGTCAGACGTCTCGAGATCCCGGTTCTCGGAGGCTGAGCAAAAGTCCAACCGGAGGTCCCGGTTGACAAAGGTAACTTCTCCAGGGTGGAGTAGGTGAGGACGCATTCCCTGGGAAAGAGAACATTAGGTGTCAGTTCGACCTAGGGATTCGGGTGAAATCCAAAGTCAGAAATAATCAATTAAGGCTAAAATTATTTGTGTTTTTGTCTTGTGCTTGTTGTATTATCGGTACCTGGAGTTGTAGGCAAGATAGGAGAGCAAACGTAGGAAAAAATGTGTAGGGTATGGCTTGGCGGGTTTTCCTAGGAAATACCTAGTCGATCCAAGAGACCTCTCCACGTCTACGGATTAAAAATTAATCTGAGTGGAGACCCGTCTCCCATTGACCGTCTCGTGCCATATCGAACGATCCAAATTACAACTTAGCCAATTACCAAAATTAGCCTTGTAATTTGCTCGACTGTTCGACCGCGAAAAAAGCCACGAGTTGATCGCCGACTTTTCTATTTATGGTCGGCGTCCAGATAAGAATTTATTTATCATATTTTGAAAACAAAACAATATATTCTTAAACATAAAATGACAAGACATATAAACATCGCACATAAAAGACATAAGAAAATACAAAGGAGCGCATGGAATGTTATACCTTTCCGATCACCTCGCGGTCTTCTATCTTATGCCCCTCCCTTCGTGAACATCGTGTGGGCGATGATCTACCGTGATCCGAGATCACCAAAAGCTCCAACCGAACCCCTTCTCGCAGCCGAGCAAAACCCTAGCCACTAGGGATTGCACCGGCGACCCTCCTCTTCCTCTTCCCTTACGTCTCCGACCGCCGGAGCCGCTCCAAGCCCTCCGACCAGTAGTAGACCTAGAGTGGAAGGAGAAGGAGATGAAGAAGGAGAGAATTCTCCTTCTACCTCACCCAAAACCGCCTGCAATCCTCTTCTTCCTCACCCTTGCACCGCCGCCGCAACCTAGGGTTGAGGTGCCTTCTCCAAGCCGCCGCCGGCCTCTCCACCCACGGTGAGCACCACAAAAGGAAGAGAACATCCCTCCCTTATCTCTGTGAATTCTAACCGGAAGATGGTGGAGAGAAGAAGAAGAACCGAGGAGTGGAACTCCTCTTCCTCTTGTTAGCGCCGGCCGAAACCTAGGAGAGGGGAGAGGAGAGGAGAGAGGCTTGGGGGCTTGACTCTTGGATTGATTAATTAGCCCTTGGTTTCTTGATCTCATAGGGTATTTACAGGGCTAAAGTATGGACCAAGAGGAGGAGTTGGTTCATGGCCCACTAATGAAACTAAACTCGATCCATTAATTAAGATCTATTTCACTAAAGGATCATAATTGAACTTCCTCACCAACCCTCATATTTTCATATGAGCTCCACATATTACGAGTCATCCATTCCCTCGTGTTTAAGATCTCGCATGCCCGTTAATTAATTAAATTACTGATAATTTAAATTGATTAACTTCTGGATCCTTGATTAGTACACTTAACCTTATCAATGTGTAGGATCAAATCCACCTGCAGTGTTTAGCACGATGAACCTTTTGAGCTCATCAAGGGGGCATCATCATCCTATCTCACCAGGACACGGATTCCGTCAATAATCATCGGCACCTCATATTATTAATATTATCTCGTAACTTACCGGGTCTATCGATCTAACTGAATAGATATCGTCCATTCGTAAATTAAAAAAATAATAATTAATAATATATGTCCGATATTATTTCAAGATTAAAGGATCGTCCTCCATAATATCAACTGAGGTCCTATCCAATTATCTAGTCAGTACAAATCGGATAACCTCGGGTTTTGGTCCTGCTCAATGTACTCATAGCACACTAGTGTAGTTCTATGGTCAAGACTAACCACACCTAACTACACTACAACCATCCCGATAGGTTGTCCAATTTCATCTCGGTTGTGGGCCTCTTATTTTTACTAAGCAAGCAACTGATAACACGATCTTCCGTGTGACATCACACACCATGTTATCTATAATGTAAAGTAAGTGGACTTCGTGTATGTACTAATATAAAAAACTCCTAGTGTAGTCGTGATTCTCTTTTCATAATAAAGAAGTTCATATAATAAAAGTCATGTCTTTCAGTATACACATCTTACAATCTCCCACTTATACTTAAAGACACTACTATTATCCTACTTCCATACATCTGACTCCCATATCCTCCACATGTCGATCATAAGCTCTAGATGGAAGAGCCTTAGTGAAAGGATCTGCCAGGTTGTCCTCTGATGCAATCTTGGCGATAGCCACTTCTCCTCGCTTTACGATTTCTCGTATCAGGTGATACTTGCGCTCTATGTGTTTACTCGCCTTATGGGCTCATGGTTCCTTCGAGTTTGCAACTGCACCACTGTTATCAAAAAGATTATTATAGATCTCGGTAAACCAGGAATCACATCCAAGTCCATGATGAAGTTTCTGAGGCATACAGCTTCCTTTGGCGCCTCCGAGGCTGCCACATATTCAGCTTCCATGGTGGAGTCCGCCACGCACTTCTACTTGGCACTCCTCCAGATAATGGCTCCACCTCCTAAAGAAAACACAACCCCTGAGGTAGACTTACTTTTGTCCCTATCTGACTGGAAATCTGAGTCCGTGTAACCCACAGGGACTAAGTGGTCTTCCAGTAAACTAGCATATAATCCCTAGTCCGTCTCAGGTATTTCAATATATGCTCTACCATTGTCTAATGTCCCTGTCCAGGATTACTCTGATATCTACTAACCATGCTCACGACAAAACAGATATCAGGTCTCGTGCACAACATAGCATACATGAGGCTTCCTACTGCCGAAGCATAAGGAACCGCTTTCATTTCCTCAATCTCCTTTGATTTTTTCGGACACATCTCCTTGGATAGACTGGAAATCTGAAGGGTAAGAAACCCTTCTTGGAGTTTTCCATGCTAAAACGAGACAAGACTGTGTCAACATATGAAGCTTGGGATAAGCACAACAACCTTTTCTGGCGATCTCTTATGACCTTGATCCCAAGGATGTGTCCCGCTTCTCCTAAGTCCTTCATATCAAACTGCTTTGATAGCCAGACCCTTACGTCTGATAACACTTTGACATTGTTGCCAATTAACAAAATGTCATCTATGTAAAGTACAAGAAACACCATGACATTTTCGTCACATCTTTTATACAAACATGACTCATCCGGGCTTTGAGTAAATCCATATGACTGGATTACTTCATCAAAGCGGATGTTCCAAGACCTTGAAGCTTGCTTCAATCCATAAATGGATCAATTAAGCTTGCACACTAGATCCTCTTTGCCCTTTGCAATGAAACCTTCTGGTTGTTGCATGTAGATGGTTTCCTCAAGACTCCCGTTAAGGAAGGTTGTCTTGACATCCATCTGCCATACCTCATAATCCATATAAGCTGCTATAGATAAGAGAATCCGGATCGACTTGAGCATGGCTACCGGTGAAAAGGTCTCCTCATAATCGATACCCTCTTTCTGAGTGTACCCTTTCGCAACAAGCCTTACTTTGTAGGTCTTAACCTTCCCATCTAATCCTCTCTTTCTCTTGTAGATCCACTTGCATCCAATGGCTTTTACACCATTGGGTGGTTCTACTAGCTCCCAGACCTGGTTAGAATCCATCGATTCTATCTCTGAGTTCATTGCCTTTTGCCAAGAATCTGCATCCTAGTCTTGGAGGGCCTCGTCATAGGTCCAGGGATCCGGTTCATGTTTACCAGAGACCAAGTCCGAAGACTCTCCCAAAAACATGAACCTTTCAGGCTGTCTCACAATCCTCCCACTGTGATGAGGTACTACCTGTGTATCCTCAGTGACATGCGGTGTAGTGACTTGTTGTATGTCCTCATGTACAATTGGTCCCAAGGTCGGAACGCGCCCCCCCCCCCCCCCCCCCGCCCCCCCCCCCCCCCGCCCCTTAACTCTTCAAGCACTAGTCTACTCTTTGGCTTATGGCTCATCACATAGTCCTCTTCCAAGAATCAGGCATTTGTGCTAACAATTACCTTCTAATCCTTAGGACTATAGAACAGACCACCCTTCGTTCCTCTAGGATAGCCTATGAACAGGCGTACCTCAGTACGAGATTCCAACTTATCACTATCTCCCTTCAGCACATGTGTTGGACTACCCCAAATCCGAACATGTCCTAGACTGGGCTTGCGTCCAGTCCATAGTTCTGTGGGTGTATGAGGGACTGACTTAGATGAAACCAAGTTCAGTATGTACGCTGTCGTTTCCAGAGCATATCCCCAGAACGAATCAGGTAGGTCTGAATAGCTTATCATTGACCTAAGCATTCGCATAAGAGTTTTATTCCTTCTTTCTGCAACTCAGTTCTACTGGGGTGTGCCGGGTGCAGTTAGCTGGGACTGAATCCCAGCTTCTGATAAATAGGTCCTAAACTCTCCAAAGAGGTACTCGCCACCACGATCTGATCTTAGTGTCTTGATATTTTTACCTCGATGTTTCTCCACATCAGCCTTGACTTCTTTGAACTTATCAAAGCATTCAGACTTGCGGCGCATCAGGTAAATGCACCCATACCTTGAATAATCATCAATGAAAGTGACGAAATATTCAAAGCCACCTCTAGCCTGGATTGACATGGGACCACACAAATCAGAATGAATCCGTTCTAACACATCTTTGGGCCTATACCCCTTAGCCTTGAAAGCCCTCTTGGTCATCTTACCTTCCAAGCAAGACTCACAGGTCGGGAGATCCTCCACCACCAATGAACCCAGGTGCCCATCGGCTATCAACCTCTGAATCCTACTAAGGTTAATATGACCAAGCCTAAGGTGCCAAAGATACGTCTGATTCATCTTAGAAGCCTCTTTTCTCTTATTTGAGTTAGATAATGAGCTATTTACTTCAGTATGCATCGTGGGAGGTTTTGGTTCTAGAGTATACAGATTGCTGACCATTGTACACGAATAGATAATCTCTCAGTTTCTCTTAATAACAACTTTATTACTAAAAGTAACAGAATATCCATCCTTAAACAATTTAGAAACTGAAATTAAATTCTTTCTAAATGAAGGTACATAAAGGAAATCTCTCAGAACTAACACTTTATTTCTCTCAAATGATAAATAAAAGACTCCCACTGCAGCTGCTGCTACTCTTGTAGCATCGCCCATGTAGACCATGATTTCTTCATCCGCTAGCCGTCGGGATTCCTGGAACCCCTGCAGAGTATTGCAGGTATGGTCAGTGGCTCCTATATCTACACACCAGGTACTGGTAGATAGAACCACTAAACATGTTTGAACGAATAATGCTGAAGAAATACCTTTACTTTGACGACGGGGACAGTCTGCCTTCCAGTGCCCAGTTTGCTTGCACGTGAAGCACTTGCCTTACGACTTCTTCATGCCAGTCAGGGGTGCTTGCGATGCTCCTGCCTTCTTGAACCCTCCTCATTTCTTCTTCTTCCTGCCTTTCGGCTCAAAAGAAGAAACCTTTTGAGTTACTAAGGCCATCAAGTTTTGATGGAAGAGAGCCTCTATCGCCTGGATTTCTCCTAACAGTTCACTCAACGTATAATTCCTTTTGTTCATATTATAGTTGAGTCTGAACTGTTCTAAACTCCTTGGCAGAGACTGGAGTATAATATCGACCTAGGATTCTCCGTCGATTTCTGCTCCCAGTACCTCAATCTGATTGAGGTGAGCCATCATCTTTTGGACATGATCCCTTACGGGTGTCCCTTCAACCATATATCAGACTCTTCATCACACTTTGCCTAGCAGCTCGACCTTGGTGTCCGAAGAGATCTTTGAGGTTTAGCATCATGTCACTAGCTGTGGGCATGGCCTGATGCTGATGTTGCAGCACATTTGACATCGATGCCAGAATGTAACACCGCGCCATCTCATCTGCCTTTTTCCACTTCCTATAACGCTCCCTCAACTCTTCACCAGAGTCTTCTCTAGGCTTTTCCGGACATTCCTTGAAGAGTACAAATTTATACTCCTCAGCAGTGAGGACAATGTCTAGGTTCCTCTTCCAGCCAATGTAGTTTGGGCTAGTAAGTTTATTGTCCTTATGAATTGCTACTAGTGGAGTAAAATCCATTATGAAAAACCTGAGAATCACAACAAACACTACTTTAGAAATCAAAAATAAATTGATTCCTTAAAACAATTAGTTTTCGAAATCAACCAACACCTCTATACACCGAGAAACTCGCATGCCACGATGGTGTGGACGTATACGAATCCCTACATTCGTAAGAGAAGGTTTTACCCATCGATCTTACTATCTTGTCAACCTAACTTTTTGACAAGTAAGATCAATAGTTGGTTTCCTTCGACTCTGCAAAAGAATAGTAGTGACTCCGATGGGGAGGATACTATTATTCACATCTAAATGTGCACCATTACATGACACTAAGAGAATTATTTCTGATTATGTGCCTTCCGATGGGGAAGTCCACATGCTCTTCAATAATTTTCGACAGTCTTTTTCGACACAGTGATCCGCAGAACAAGTCCATCCGATGGGGAGGAAGACACTCAGAGTCGACGCGCAGACATGTTCGCATCACTTGTCGAATTGTAATGGAAGCCGCGGGACCCTTGGGGTCCCTCTCCCACTTACTAATTTAGCTCGAGGAATTTTTATAGCACAATCACACAACCAAGCACACAACCAATAACTTGAAAATAAAATAATGAAAAATCCAAGATTTTCCAACTTTAATGGCCCCTTGGATTCTTATGTGCCACTAGTCGTGGTGTCACTTTGTCCGGTCCTCCTTTCCTTCTGCGCATGCTACCTTGACGGATCTCTGAGTCGAAATGAAAAGCTAATTATTTACATCATTGATCCTATACTCCACGAAGGAGTGTACATGATATCTGGGCCAACTATAAATAAAAAACCCGGCTAACCATGTGTCGTATTTAATTACAAAAATTAAATACCTAGCCTCGTCAACCCCGAGGATTAATTAATTACAAAAATTACAAAACAATCACACAATCACATATTTGGCTATGAAGTTGGAATCTCATGCCTGCAACACAAAGTTAGCCTACGCACATCCATGGATCATACACCAAAATAAAAACTATGATAATTGCAAAAACTAACCAATCCTAAACACACAAAGTCGAAAACCTTTGCTCTGATACCAATTGTAGGGTATGGCTTGGCGGATTTCCCTAGCAAATACATAGTCGATCCGAGAGACCACTCCACGTCTACAAATTAAAAATTAATCAGAGTGGAGACCCGTCTCTCATCGACCGTCTCGTGCCGTATCGAACGATCCAAATTACAACTTAGCCAATTACCAAAATTGACCATGTAATTTGCTCGACTGTTCGATCGCAGAAAAGGTGACGAGTTGATCGCCAGCTTTTATGTTTATGGTCGGGGTCCAGTTTAGAAATTATTTATCATATTTTGAAAACAAAACAATAAATTCTTAAACATAAAATGACAAGACATATAAACATCGCACATAAAAAACATAAGGAAATACAAAGGAGCGTATGGAAAGTTATACCTTTCCGATCACCTCGCGGTCTTATACCTTATGTCCCTCCCTTCGCTGACATCGTGTGGGCGACGATATACCACGATCCGAGATCACCAAAAGCTCCAACCGAACCCCTTCTCGTAGCCGACCAAAACCCTAGCCACTAGGGTTTGCACCGCCGACCCTCCTCTTCCTCTTCCCTTGCGCCGCCGACCGCCGGAGCTGCTCCAAGCCCTCCGACCATCAGAAGAGCTAGAGAGAAAGGAGAAGGAGATGAAGAAGGAGAGAATTCTCCTTCTACCTCACCCAAAACCGACCGCAATCCTCTTCTTCCTCACCCTTGCGCAGCCGCCGCAACCTAGGGTTGCGGCGCCTTCTCCTAGCTGCGGGCGGCCTCTCCACCAACGGTGAGCACCACAAAAGGGAGAGAACTTCCCTCCCTTATCTCTGTGAATCCCAGCCAAAAGATGGTGGAGAGAATAAGAAGAACCGAGGAGTGGAACTCCTCTTCCTCTTGTTAGCGCCGGCTGAAACCTAGGAGAGAGGGAGAGGAGAGGAGAGAGGCTTGGGGTCTTGGCTCTTGGATTGATTAATTAGCTCATGGATTCTTGATCTCATAGGGTATTTATAGGGCTAAGGTAGGGAACAAGAGGAGGAGTTGGTTCTTGCCCCACTAATGGATATAAACTCGATCCATTAATTAAGATCCATTCCACTAAAGGATCTTAATTGAACTTCCTCACCAACTCCCATATTTTCATATGGGCTCCACATATTATGAGTCATCCATCCCCCCGTGTTTAAGATCTCCCATGCCCATTAATTAATTAAATTACTGACAATTTAAATTAATTAACTTCTGGATCCTTGATTAGTACCACTCAACATTATCAACGTGCCGGATCAAATCCACCTGCAGGGTTTAGCACGATGAACCTTTTGAGCTCATTAAGGGGGCATCATCATCCTAACTCACCAGGACACGGATTCCGTCAATAATCATCGACACATCATATTATTAATATTATCTCCCAACTTACTGGGTCTATCAATCTAGCATAATAGATCTCACCCATTAGTAAATTAAAGAAATAATAATTAATAATATATGCCCGATATTATTTCGAGATTAAGGGATCATCCTCCATAATATCAACTGAGGTCCTATCCAAATATCTAGTTAGTACAAATTGGATAACCTCATGTTTTGGTCCTGCTCAATGTACTCATAGCACACTAGTGTAGTTCTATGGTCAAGACCAACCACACCTAACTACACTACAACCATCCCAATGGGTTGTTGAATTCCATCTTAGTTGTGGGCCTCTTATTTATACTAAGCAAGGAACTGATAACACGATCTTCCGTATGACACCACACACCATGTTATCTATAATACAAAGTAAGTAGACTTCGTGTATGTACTAATATAAACAAACACCTAGTGTAGTCATGATTCTCTTTTCATAATAAAGATGTTCATATAATTAAAATCATGTCTTTCAGTATACACATCTTCAAAACCGACGTGGGAAGAAGGCTTCCTGGGCACCTGAATGAATCAAGCACCCAGTAAGAGCTTGGGCGCCCTGGTTAGAGGCTACCCATCCCAGGCGCCTGGTATGCCAGGTGCATGAGGCTTCCCAAGTGCCTGGGAAGCTCCCAGGTACCTGGGAAGGCTGGGTTTTATCCTTCCACGTGTTCATTGCTACGGATGGAATTTTGACGACACGTGGCAGGCGCCCAAGAGCCCTGAGCCACCCAAGAACTCAGTATATAAAGTGGTTCTGTAAAATACGGCAATTCAAAAATCCGAACTAGAAAATTTTTCGGGATTTTTCCTGAGAGAGTCTAGGATTTTCGGCCCTACGAGAGGAGCCAAGGGGCTTTATTGTAAACCTTAAAACTTATTAAGGATTTTATGGAAAAAAAAACCTTAAGTAATTGGCTTAAGTAAATTTACCTAAAGTTAAGGGGCTTGCAAGTAGACTTTTAAATTAAGAAAGGGTGAGTAATCTAACCCTAGAAAATTATTGAGGTGAATTAAAATATGAATGGGAGAGTTAAATGGTTAAAATCCTTATCCTAAGGGTAAAGTGTGAAATTGAGGAAATGGAGGGACTTTTTCGCAAAAGTCCCATCCCTTTATAAGTTTTCTTTTCTCCTCTTTACCGCCGCAATCAAAACCCGAGCGTGCCCTAGCTCCTTCCCTTCCTCCCCTTCCGCGTGCCCTAGCCGCAGCCAAAGCCCAAGTGCTGATTCCTTTCTCTCCCAGTCCGCGAACCTTAGCCGCAACCTTCACTTCATCCATTGCGTGAACCCTAACCCGCTGCCAAACTACGCGATTGCCCGACTCCTCATCGACGTGAGCTCAACGCCACAGTGGAGCTTCGATGGCCGGTGGTTTCTCCTCCCTCGAGCAAAGTTGGCGCCACAAACCCTAGTTTCTTCTTCCTCTCCCATGCGCGTTCGCGTGCGTGCCTCGTCGTCGGCTTTTGGCCCGAGCAGAAGCCCATCGTCCTTCAAGAGATGGCACCATCGCCGATCTCCAGCCACGACGGGTGGAAGCTTTATCTTGAGAAGGGATGTTGATACCACAGTGGAGCCAGGGAAAATATCTTTGCTTTGTGACGATCTGGAGTTTGGGTCTTGAACAGAGCGGAGTCGCGGGAGCCTTCGGTGGCTGCCTTGGTGAGTTGAACGCCCCCTGAATTTGGATTGACAAGCTGATAGGTTGATTGTGTACAGATATCAAGGTCGTCTCTGAATTGATTCTGTGTTTCAGAATTCAGAATGAACAAGGACTAGAGATTGGTCTAGGATTGATATTGGAGCTCGAATTCTACAGAATTGGGGACCGGCAGTGAGTTCCTTAGGGTGAGTAGAATTCTTCTTCAGTTATGGGTGATGGAAATTTCGGTATTTCAATTTAAATGTTTCCTTGCTACCTAGTTGTGTGGGTTGCTTTTGTTCATTAATCTGAGCATGGGTTAGATTTTACCGTGAGGTGGGTTGTATCTTAGATTAGTGATTTTGGAGTCTGATTTCGAACTGCTACTATTTGGATTGAATTTGACCTAATGCTTGATCTTGGAGTTTAGTTTTGATTAGCATGCTGTGTTGTTGTGAGTTGAATTTTTAACCCTGCTACCGTAGGATGGTGGTGCTTGAGATCATGCTGTGAGCTCCATTTGAAAAGGAAACCTTTTGTTTTAGATGGCTTGAAGAGTGAACGGGTTTAGCTCTCATCTTTAGATGGTGTGATATCATGTGAATTAGATTAAGATTATAAATGTTGCATTTGATATTGCTATGTCCTTGATGTAAGTTTCAATTAAAGAGTTATTGAACTGATGCCCTGTTGGATCAGTTGGAATAGGCGAGGTAGTTTTGTGAGCCAAGTTTCATTTGGATTGTGAAGTTAAACCTAAATGGAGGTTGCCGTGTATACTTTGAGTTTTGGATACCTATTCTAGCATGATCATGATTTGGTTAATGGTTTCTAAGTATTGTATTCCACTGTGGTGGAGAGGAGATGACTTGGGTTAAGCGGGGTTAAACATAAAATGGATCAGGAGTTGGACTAAGTGGGAACTAATCACTGAATTACTTTAGAGTAGTTTTATTAAGGGTATAGTTATGTGTGGTAAGTTATCATTTGTTATGGTAGCTAAAAATTATACCCTTTGATACAGGACACTGATTGATTTGTGTTTGACTTCTGGACGGGAGGTTCTTGCGGCTTGGGATACGGACTTCCACTCTTGGAGGCGGGTACCCTTTGACTTATCTATCTGATATTGTCATTTTGCTATGCTTAGACTGTTATAGATAACAGTAAGATTAGACGCTATCCCTGTTTATTATGTCGTTCTGGATACTTGCTGTTTTATCCCTGTGTTATTAAGCAGTTAGTTCTATACAGTCTCTGATTTTGTCATATCTATACGCATTCTTAGATATCGTGATGTATCTCTTGCATTTGACATGAGGGATTTGTGGATTTCGGTCAGTATACCTTGTAGGTCACCAGCATTTCCTGTTATAGGAATTCAGGCTGAGACTTAGTATATTAAGGATGTTAGTGAGGAAGGTATGTGTATCTATCATACACCATCTCTGCATTATTGCATGCTGACCCACGCGGACGTTGTGGACAATGTCCTGACTGGGTACAGGTTGTCACAGCTCTACCCACGCGGACGTTGTGGACGATCCTGACTGGGACTAGGGGGTGACACATGTCATTGCATCAGGATGCTTTATATGTTTGGGGCATGCACCATCCTTGCATTATTGCATGCCGACCCACGCGGACGTTGTGGACCATGTCCTGACTGGGTACAGGTTGTCACAGCTCTACCCACGCGGACGTCGTGGACGATATCCTGACTGGGACTAGGGGGTGACACATGTCATTGCACCATGTGCATACTTTGCATCGTGCATTGTTTGCTGCACTTATTTGCTGCACTTGTTTGACATCGCATATTCTGGAGACTTGTTAACTGAGCTTATATGTTTATTGGTTTTCCTCTGGTATTTCTTACCCTCTATACAGGTTAGATGGATTCAGGTATTTATCTACTTAGGTATGTTCAGTACTAGTCTTTCCCTACTGTTCCTATGAGACTGTAGTAGCTGAACTCTTATTGTTGGTATAACCTTCTATGCATATCTGTTGGGTATTCGCTGAGCTATGGACTCACCCCGTTGCCATATATGTTTATTTTCAGGTTGATGTCTGCGAGGAGATCCCGAGCCGCCAGTCCCCAGCTCCAGAGGAGCTCTTTTTGATTTTGGGTTTTCCGTTGTTTCATTTATGGACCCTGTAGTATTTACTATGCTTCCGCTATTATGTTTTAAACATGTATGCACGTTTTATTTGATGGCATTGTACTTTTGAGTCCTATGTTGGACTTCGATTGGTTTTGGTTTTGTTCCTGCCCCCTGGCAGCTCAGGTGAGTTCGGATTTGGTTTTTCGATAGTTATAATCATATAACTGTGGTTTCTGCTTATATCTGAGGCCTGTGGCCCTTTAAACTGCGTGGTTGTGCAAATATTTAAACTGCGTGGATTGTTATATATATTGTGTGTGTGTAAATTGTCCGCCGGACAGGGGAGGTGCTGTCCGATTTTATATTGGGTCAGCGGCTCCTGGGTCTCGGGGCGTGACAGGTTCGACCTCTCACTTCAAAATATCAACTTTCACGTCTGCTAAATCATTCTGTGTGAAGAAAATGCACTCAAGTTGAAGCTCTGCGACCAAGGAGACTCTAGGAGGAAGTGCGCTGCACTTCAGACTTCCGAATTAGCCGAATCTTCTTTTTTCGTTGGTTTGCTTTTAGTTTACAAATTGTGTTTCAATTTATTTATTCTTGTACTTGTAAATCAAACGGTAAGACGGTTATTCTCTGTTGGGACAATCGACCCAAGTATGATATGGAGGATCATGGGTTTTGATGTGTGTGTGCCAATATGGTTAAGTTAGGATTTTATTATGATATAATATGTATATGTGAGTGTGCATGTTTGCAGGATACACATAGACTTGGTTGGAGGACTTCAGGTATGGTGAAGGGTGGCATGGAGGCAAGCCGTGGGCTTGTGTGTGCATCCGAGGGACCATGGACAAAGCAGGAACGATGAGCCGAGGGATGCGGACTTCAAGGCATACGAGAAGGATGGCATGGAGGCAAGCCGAGGGCTTGTGTGCCCTTCTGAGGGACGAGGGCCAAAGTCGAAGAGGGCATGCAGGCGACAGGTCGAGGCTGCTGGAGCAGGGACGATGAGCCGAGGAACGTGACTTCGACGCATGCGTGAAGGATGGCATGGAGGCAAGCCGAGGGCTTGTGTGTGCATCTGAGGGATGGGAGCCAAAGACGAAGAGGGCACGAAGGCAACAGATCGAGGCTGTTGGATGAAGGGTCAACCAGGTTGTGAGGGTTTGAGTACTGAGGCCATTGTACTCGGGAACTAAGTCGTGAGGGTTCGAGTGCAGAGAGAAATGTACTCGGGAAGGGTAACCCTAGACTTAGGGATGGATCAGTCGACTGGTGGCACTAGAAACATGAACGTTGGAGTTACAACAGTCGAATTCAAGTGGGATCAGTCGACTGGGGTTGGACTAGTCGACCAGTAGCACCATTTCAACCTCGAGCTCTATTTAAGGGAGCTCGTTTAAGGTCATTTCTTCAGGGCGAAACTTGCTTGGGTAAAGCTTGTTAGTAGCCTATGTTTCTCAGATTGTGTACAAGGCTTATGGCGAGGTTTCTCCACCCACATGGAGCTACGAGAGTTAGCCGGAGGTGCTTCGGGGAATCATCCACCGAAGGATCGGGATCGTCCACCTTACGCACAGTCGTGGTGTAGGAGTTTTATCTCCGAAACCATGTAAATCGGTGTGTTCCTCTTAGTTTTAGTTTAGTTTATGTTTATTCCGCTTGCGCACTAACATTATAGGAAGAAAAATCGAAGAAAAGCTATTCATCCCCCCTCTAGCTTGACGGTCACGGTCCTAACATTCTCCGCCTCTAGAAATTTCGAAAAGGAGACCATTAATGGACTCACGCCGAGTACATAAGCCTTGGGCATACTGACCCTGGGAGGTCGGGAACCAAGTAAATAAACCCGCTTGTCTCCTGTCTTTCTTTATTTTAGATTTTATTTCCGCTGCGTACTAAACCTGATAGAAAGACGAACAAACGATGACATTCTGGCAAAATGTTCGAGTCGATATTCACCTCTCCCCCTATCGACCGGCACCGATCCTACAATCTGCAATGTAAGTATTTTTAAATTTTCTCTCCTTTAATTAGAATTCTCCCCCTATCATTTGAAATATATCGATTTATTCAGGAGATAAATTTTGAAAACTCTCCATTTACTTTGACTTCTTTCTCTCCCTTTTGAGAAATATCAAAAAAACCACTGAAAGAGAAATTCAATTTTTAAAGTAATTTTCAAAAAGAATTTTACAAAATACTTAAGTCCCAAATGAAAATTATAATTATTAGAGCCCGGACTATTTTTGTAAAAATTAACTTTTTCAAAAAGTTTATTAAGTGAAGAAACTTTTCAAGAGATATTTTTCTAAATAAAAATGAGACCTTTTAAAAAAAAAGATTATAAGTGAAAGACAGGATCTATTCCAAAAATTCTAAGAGAATAAGAAAATTTTCTAAGTGAAACACACGGTGACATTTGCTAAAATTAATTTTTTATGTGAAAAAGCAATAGATTTTCCAAAAAAAAATTTATTCAAAAACTTTTCACAAAAATTTGGAAAAATAAGTCTAAGTCTTTTTTTGGTAAATAAACAATACTTTAAATGAGAAAGTAAAGCATTTATTGAATAAGTTTAAATAATGAATATTAGCGACCTATTTTTATGTCCAAGCATGATTTTCCAAAAAATAAACAATGATGAAAATATCTAACATAGGTGAGTATTAATTATGGATTAAATATTAAAATATGATTAAGTTAATTAAGTTGGACTAGATTAAGTTGATTGAGTTATGTTTGAAAAATCAATTAAGTTTTGATTTTGAAAAAAAAAAGTAAGTTTGATTTTGAAATATTTAGTTTGATTATGAAAAATAAATTAAGTTTGATTTTGAAAAAATTAATTAGGTTTAAAAATTAATTAAGTTTGATTAAGTAAAATTTAATTAGGTTAAAGTTTGTAAAATTAATTAGGTTAATGTTTGATTATGTAAAATTAATTATGTTAATGTTTTATTAGGTAATGTTAAATAAGTTAATGCTTTTTAGGAAAAATTAATTATGTTAAAGTTTCATTATGTAAAATTAATTATGATAAAGTTTGATTAGGTAAAATTAATTAAGTTATGTATGATTTGGTAAAATTAATTATGTTAAAGTTTGATTTTGCAAAATTAAATAAGTTAAAGTTTGATTAGGTAAAGTTAATTAAGTTAATGTTCGATTAAGTAAAGTTAATTAAGTTAAAGTTTGATTTAAGTTGAAAAAATTAAGTGAAATTAATTAATGTTGAATTATGTAAGGTTGAATTAAATTTGATTGAATAATTATGGTTAATTGATTATGGTGAATTAATTTTGGTTGAATTAATTAAGGTTGAAATTTAATTTAATGAATTATGATTGAATTAAGGTATTTAAAGTTGAATTAATTAGGGATGATTGTTTAAGGTGAATTAATTTTGGTTTAATTAATTAAAGTTAAAATGTAATTAATGTTTAAATGAATTGTTTTGTTGGGTTGGTTGGGTTTGATTAACTTTTAAGCCCTAACATCTCACACTTTTATAAGTTTCAAAATAGGGATTCTTATCTATTTTATGAGATGTTGTCAATTTTCTTTTGAAATTAGTTTTGAAAATTTAAGATTTAATTGAACCTTATGTTAAATTTATATTTAATAAATAATAATTTAAAAGTACATTTCAATAATCTACTTCCTAGTCATGGCAAGGCATAAAGACCTTCTTGAGTTTCAGAACAACGCCCCCTTCCTAGATAAAGCTTTTAATGAAATTATACTTTTACATTACTATTGATAAACCCTGGTCTAACTAGTCTAGGATGTGGAAAGGTAGTTTCGATTAGTTCCACCAGGCTAAGTAGACCAAATAGGGTACTTCTTACCTTACCTGACTCCTTAGACTAGCTTTCCTAATGTACTATCAGCTCGGGACACCCTGGTACTAGGTTATACAAGTTTTAATCAAGTCTTGGTCCTTAACTAAGCATTTTTATTCTAAGGATGATGATATGTAGAAAGTAAATAAATAACCAATCAAGCAAACATTTATTAATTGATTTTTAATTGATATATTTCATGTGAACCAATTTTGATAAAAAATTTTATTTAATTGTTTCATAGAGTACAGTTGATTTGTTCCATAATTATAATGTATGTTGTAATTAATTTTATGATAAAAGTTCGGTTTTATGTTAAACTTTGGTTTAGCTTTTAAGTATTAAGTTATGTTTTGATTTAGGTGTTAAGTATTAAGTTAAATTTTGGTTTAGGTTGTAATCATTAAGTTATGATTTGGATTAGGTTAAGTTTTGGTTTAGGTTTTAGGTATTAAGTTAAGTTTTGGTTTAGGTTTTAAGTATTAAGTTAAGTTTTGGTGATCAGTTTCATAATTGAAAGTACTTGATTATAATTTGGTTTGTGAGGTTTAGGATTTTTCCATTGATTGGACTGAGACTTGAAACCTAAATCTAGATTGTGTGAGCCAATAAGATTTTTAATTAATTTATCTAAATTTTATTTTTCAAAATACTATTTTCTTGTCTTAATTTTCTAAAGTCTGAATTAACTTGATTAATTAAGTTGTTTGAGTGAGCATGCATGTTTAATCTTTCAGGAAAATCTTACTTCGACCATGAATGATTAGCTAAGTTTCTAGCATGCATTGTACAAACTAGATTTTTATATAATGTAAGTTTACTTATGTTAGTTACTTGTCCTGGATCCTTGGGTCTTCTTTCAGGGCATTCATCCTTTTAATGTCTGGACTCTGAAAAATAAAGCATTGAATCTGGTTTATTACCTAAATGGCAATTGGCATATACAATTCGTCCTGTTGCTTCTCGTGGGTTTTCATAACCCTGGTGTGCAAAAATGGGATATGCATTTGAAATGGATGACCAAGTTATTACATATATCCTGATCGATATAGAAATGGATTGAGTCATCCCTTCCTAAACCGAAGAAATAGCATTTTTATTTTTCATGTCCAATTATTAATTTCGGAGTTTCTATAATAAATTAGATAGTTAACTATACTAGTTGCCTATACACGAGTCTGACATTGAAATAGAATAATTGTACTGGTATATACGATGAATACCTTGAGTATATGAAAGTATAAGGATACCTCTTGTCCTTCTAGGATCCTAGTAACGATTCCTCCATTGCCCCCGATAGTGTTGTCCGAATCTTATGAGACTGACATTTATTTTTATAATGCCCTTTCTCCCTACATTTGGAACACATTATGTGATCTTTAAAATTCAGATTTACAATTTTACCATGTGAATCCCATTAGGATTCTTCCCCTTTACTATTGTCATCTCGGATTTAGACTCGGCTTCATATACAGATTTAAACTCGCAAAACAAAAGCAACAAGAAAGGTACCAAGGCTTGGTCTTGGATTAGTAGTACAGGAGAATAATAACAAGATAAAATAATTTCCTTGATTAGTGTTGCATCAATTTCAAAAAAATAATAAAATAATAATAATGACCAAATTTTTTTAAAAAATAGTTATATCAATTCTAACTTATGGTGAAAAGATGAGAATTCAAAATTCTAAAAAGATGATAATTCAAATATTTTTTATTTAAAATATAAAGTGAAAATTTTGAAAATGAAAAAAAAAAAGCTCAAATGGTGATTTCAACATTTCAGAGCGACGCCGCTCTGATATCAAGTGTAGGATCGAGTAGAGCGATAGAGATGGGTGAATAGGGCTCTCGAAAAACATATGGGAAATGAAACATCTATAGAAGGGGGCTTAATATCGACCATCATTCATTCGTAATCTCGTTCGTCTATCTCAACAAGGTTGTTAGTATGTAGCGGAAAAGTTAATAAAGAAAACGAAAAAATTTACACAAGTAGACACATCGGATTTACTTGGTTCCCAACCCCCCAGAGTTAGTGCATCCATGGCCTAGGCACTCAGCATGAGTCCACTAATGGTCACCTTTCCAAAACCTTTCGAAGATGGAGAAACCTGTCTTCAGTTCAATAATACAAGCACAAATATAAAAATGAGATTGTACAACATATAATTGTAAAGAAAACCCAATGAAGAAGATCTCGATCAATCTGGAAGTCCGAAGCGTAGCACACTTTCTTGTGGAGCCTCCTTGGTTGTAGAGCTTCATCATAACACTTTTCTTTTGCACAAATGGAATAGTAGGATGATGGAATTGATGATTTGAATGCTATCCCTGAAGGCCTTTATATACTAGTCTTATAGGTGCCTGAATGACTATACGGGAACCCTTAAAGTCGACCTTATCAGATGTGGATTCGTCGAGCCTTATGATCAAAGATGAGGACTGGGTCTCAAGCACCTATATTAACTTCACGAGTGCCTAGGACCATCTAGGTGCTCGGGAACAGGCTAGGCGCTTGGAGTACAAGCGCTTGGAAGCATTCAGGCTCCTGGATTGATTCGGTCACCTATATACTTCATACAGGAGCCTGGATCAACCTTCTAGGCACCTAGAGGCTTCCATGCACTTGGACTAGGCTGGTCCAGGGTCATTCACTTATGTCTACTCTTTCGATTTTTCTTTTAGCTCAAGGTTCCTACAAGACAAGCATACACAAGACAAACAAACAGCCTAAGCCTAAGTTCTGTATGTCTACATGACCTACTAAGTTTTTCTTGGAGTCAAACACCAAAGACTTTACCACCTATGGTCCACTCCTTAGGGTTTCATTACTTAGCTTCACTCACTTGGATGTAGTTTCACACTAGGATTTCGTTGCCCAGCTTCACTCACTAGGACTCCCACTACCAATCTTCACTCACTAAGACCCAACTTCACTCACCAAGTTTCATGTCCGATCCTTCACCAGGACTTTTGTACCCAACCCTCGCCAGGTCTTAGTGCCCAATTCCTTGAACCATGACTTCAGTGCCCAACTCTCAACCAGGTATTCATGCCCAATTCCCCAAACTAGGACTTTTGTGAATTTACAAGGACTTCTTTGCTAGTCATCTAATCCTGACTTATCTTCTCTCTTCAAATCATAATGTCCTATTTGGATTACCCTTGGTCAAACTGATCAGACCTGGGTACTTTACTCTACCAAACATCAAGTTTGGTTTGGCTTAACCCTTGGTATATTGTCAAACATATTACCTTCATTATCTGGGTACTTTGCTAGTCATTTGATCTTGACTAGACTTTACTCTGCCAAACATCTTGTCATGTTTGACCTAACCCTAGGTCAAACTGAACAAACCTTGGTATATTATCAAACATCGAAATCGTAGAGGTTGATTGTTCATATCTGATGCTTCTAGCACCAACAATCTCCCCCTTTTTGATGTTTGACAATAATTTAAGATAGGTTTGGTTCTAACGGTTTTAGGTCAAAACTAGGGAGACTAAAAATATTTCTAACTTAAGGTACTCTCTACACCTTTAACACACATCAAAAAATAGACAAGCCAAAAATATTAAGTATAAATCTTGGACTAGCAATGTGATTTTTAAAAATACTTAAGAGTTTTTAAGTAACAAGCAATATTTTCAAAAACCTTATAAAAAAAACTAAGTACTTTTTGTTTTGAACATATTTAAGGAAAGCTAAGTATTTAAGGAAAATTGTTCGAAAAACATAAAATTTTCTTTGATTTTGACTTCCCTAAATCTGATACAATCCTATGAATCTTGTTGATCATAAGAAAATTTTCTATGTATCTTAAGGATTTTCCAAAACAATGATTTATCAACCTTTTTTTAACATACATTTTTGAAGAATTTTTGAAATATAATAGATCTCTTAGTTTGGATGTCTCCCTAATTTGACATAATCCGAGGAAACCTTGTTTGTTGGTGTCGGAAGCGTCATATTGAGTCTTATTTTGATATAGGCAATGAGTTCAATGTTAAGTATTATTTGTGATCAAACATGATATCTTGAGTGTATAGGAAAGTCCTAATTTACCTAGACACTAAGTCCTTATCTACAGAATTGGGCACAAAGTCCTGGTCGAGAGTTGGGCACCAATGTCCTAAATGAGAGATTGGCACTAAGACCTGGTTCGGAAGACTGGGCATAAAGACCTGACTGAGGGTTGGGCACCAAAGACCACTAGAGGTTGGGCACCGAAGTCCTAATCCGGAAGATCAGCCAGGAGTCTTAGCCAAGTGAGGACAATGGACAGAAGTAGGGACGGGTCATGGTACGGACATCGTAAGATCCAAAGTCTTCGGTGGCCGAGAAAAAGTCCAACCAAAGGTGCCGGTTGGCAATAGGTAACTTCTCCAGAGTGGAGTATGTGAGGATGAATTCCTTGGAAGAGGGAACTGTAGGCGTTGGCCCGACCTAGGGTTTTAGTTGAAACCTAAAGTCATCATCGGACAACACTGGCTATCTTGAACACATTTCCTTTACATATTATTGTTGAACTGACCCAGTATTGCAGTTAAGCATTTGGAGACTTGTAGCAACTCAGGCACCCGAGAGGACTCGGGCACGTAAAAACACAAGCACTCGAGAACATAGGCGTCCCAGAGGTCTCGGCACCTGTGTACTCGTGACTCAACCTAGGCGAGGCTGAGTTGGCGTACACTTGTTGAAGTCGCCACATCAGCAACACAAGCACCCCAGAAGCTGTTAGGTGCTAGAGATGGATAAGGCTTGACCAGCCAGCAGGTGAGGGCGCAGCTGGATCTCAGCAACACGAGCACCCCTATAGGCACATGGGCACCCATATGAACCTTTATAAGGGGTTTCAGCCAGAGACTCCCAAAATCAATTTTCTACAGCTCTTGTACTCTTGTGTGCTGCTCCGAAGCTATCTAGAGACGACAAAACGCTGCTCCGACAACAACGCGCCACTTCTTCATTTCATTTAAAGTTGTTTATATACTTATTGCCTTTCTTGTACATAACATTGCATACTTGTGAAATCATTTACGACATATAATTTCCCAAAGTAAATGGTCAAGGACCATGAGTTTTTTGTATGAGCCATCACAAGCTCCGAACCAAGTAAAAACAAACAGTGTTAGCGATTATTTTTCTTGCCTTCACTTTTTCACCGCGTAACTTTATTAAATCTGAATAATTTTTTTGAATGCAATATTCACCCACTCTCTGTTGCTCTCTACGATTCTTCATAGTTAACCACAAGGAATGTTTTCCTATGTGTATTAGAGATTTTCCAAAAAAGAGAGTAAAGTAATGTTAATAGAACAATAAGGGTTTGCAAAATAATTTTTAGAAGCACATGAAGAATATTTGAAAATTTAATAGTTCTTTTAATTGGGACTCCCCTAAGCCTGACACAATCTTAGGAAGCTTGTTGACCATAAGATAATTTTTCTACGTGTCTTAGGGTTTGACTCAAACCAAAAGAGTAAAACATTATTTTTCAAAATAATTTAGAATGGTTTTGCAAAAACTGAATGTTCTTATGATCAGGATCCCCCCAAAGCTTGATTCAACCCTAGAAATCCTTATTTAATTATAAAGAAACTTTCCTATATGTCTTAGAGTTTATCCAAATCAAAAGAGTACTTTCAAAAATATTTTTCAGGAATTGATTTTGAAGATACATTTTTCAAAGATAACTATAAGCTAATTTTTGAAAACATAAAAATATTTTGCAAATATAAAATAGTTTCTTATGAAAGCACATTTTTCAAGAATGATTTTTCAAGGTAATTTTTGACAACATAAAACTAAAAATATTTTTCAAGGATATAACAATTTTTGAAGGCACTTTCAAAAGCTGTTTTCAAAATTTAAAGACAAAACATAATGAAACTCTTCTTTAACATGAGACCTTCTGGTTACCCTTGTTAACTACAAGGAACTCTATCTAAGTAACTTAAGAGAGATGTGAGTGTTGACCTAGAGGATTTATGTCTATGTGTAGGTCAAACAATTTTTAGAAAGATATGATGGGGTTAATAGCCGATGGCGGACACGCGGGATGAAGAAGCTACGTGGCACGACATGACTGGTTGGAGCAATCCTTCATCCAGAGCTCCAGGAACCCCCTCGGGATAGCTGTGCCCGGAATTAGCAAATCTCCCGGGATCACCTCAAGATGTCAGGACTCGGGATCACCCTGAGGAAGTGGATCGCCCACGACCCCCTCCCCCCCCCCCCCCGCCCTGGGCCAGGAGTCCCCGAGATCACCTCGGAGGAGCGAAGCCCAAGTCACCTTCGACCGCAAACAACAAACCCCCTTTTTGCGGAAACCTGGGTAATGATCACCAGTATTTACGGGAGGATCGGTGCCCACAATCCTCGGTCATTATCGGCCTCATCCCTACAATGAGCTGGATTCAATGAGTGTGAGGACCATTACAGGGGAGATCCCGTAATCGAAGATAGGGGGAACGTAGCGAGAAGCACCAAGACACGTACTATCGTCCCCGCCACCATCAGTATAAAAGGTAGCCCAACCCCTCTGGTAAGGGGGTTATGCTCTCTTAACTCTACACACATTTCCTTTCTTGCTGGCTTTACTCTCCCTCAATACACTGACTTGAGAGTCGAAGTGGGCTCCGTCGGACAATCTCCGGCGTGTTCCCCTAACACTCGTGTTGATCTCGCAGGGCACTGAGTTCCTCCCCGCCATAGCGACTTCCACGTAGGCAGAACACCAGTGATTGGACATCGTCGTTGATTCCTTCTCGAGCAAATTTGGCGTCGCCTGTGGGAATCTAGTAAAGCACCTGAAGGAGCAACGATGGCACGACCGAAGGGACCACCCCTTGTCCCTATGGTGGAGGACCTTGATCTGCACGAGGTCTTGCCAGAAGACCTCGCCAACCCGCGAGAAGAGGGAGGACCCATGGAGGAATGGAGGGAGGTCGAGAGTGAGGAAGTGCAAATTCACCCTCAACGAGGAGGGGGAGGTACGCGCATTGCCCTCGACCTCGGCCGGAATTAAGAAGCGTCTCATAGACTGTCTACGAAACCATAAAGACATTTTCGCTTGGGCCGCTGAAGAGATCAAAGGGGTCCCACCGACGTTGGCCATGCACCACCTGCATGTTACTCTAGAAGCCCGTCCTGTGAAGCAAAGATGGAGGAACTTCGCCCCTGACCAACATAAGGCTATTCGAGACAAAGTTTAGAAGTTGTTAAAATCCAGACACATCAGAGAAGTCCAATTTTCGGCCTAGTTGGCCAATGCGGTCCTCGTCCCCAAGCCCGGAGGCAAATGGCGGGTCTGCATCGACTTTCACGACTTGAACAAAGCCTGCCCGAAGGACTGTTATCCATTGCCTCAAATAGATCGGTTGGTGGATTCTATGGTCGGTTGTGAGTTCATCTTGATGATAGATGCTTACCAGGGCTACCACCAAGTCCCACTTGCTCCCGAAGACCAGGAGAAAGTCAGTTTTGTGACGGCCGACGGCACGTATTGCTACAACGTCTTGCCTTTCGGCTTGCGCAATGCTGGTGTTATGTACTAGCGGATGATGGACAAAGTCTTCAAGCATCAGATCGGGAGAAACATCGAGGTATGCGTGGACAACATCCTAGTAATGACTGACAAGGTAGGGGACATGATAGCTGACCTCGAAGAAACATTTTCCACCCTAAGAGCCAACAGACTGATGTTGAACCCTACTAAGTGCTTGTTCGGCGTAAAAAGTGACAGGTTCCTAGGATACATGGTGACGGAGAGGGGAATCGAAGCCAACGCGGAAAAGGTAAAAGCTATTCTCGATATGACACCCCCACGCAACTTCAAGGAGGTGTAGCGGCTGAATGGAAGGATCACGGTGCTATCCCGATTCATCTCCAAATCCACAAGCAAGACCCTCCCTGTAACGACCCGGAAAATCTCCTCAATATTTTCTTTAAAATATTGATCATGTCTAAATAGTTTTGAAGTAGTTTAGAGATACTAGTACGAGCCTTAGCCTAATTATCCATAATTTCTCATTTAAATTGAGAAGCTAAGTACTAATGAGTTTTTCTAAGACCATGGTTATTAGTGGATTTTAGGTGAAATTTAATATAAATATAAATGGGTTTTAATTAGGAATATTAGCATGATCATGGAGGAATTTTTGGGGAATTTTTGAAAATAATATAAAAAAAATAAAAAAAATAGAAAAATAAAGTGCATGCACCAAGGATTGAACCTTAGACCTATGGTACCACCATGCATGTACAAACCAATTCACCTAAAAAGGGAGTGCTAGTAGAGGATGAAGTGGATTTTGGTTAAGGCTTAGGGAAAATGAAGAGTCATCAAAGGAAGAGACACCATGACTCTTCACTTGCCCTCCTTAATGTGGTATAAAGGTGGCATGGGAGTTACAATTTCCCTTCTCTTCTTCCCAAGTCATTATTTCCTCTTCCTCCTTGCTCTAGCTGAAAACCACAAGGGCTCTCCCCTTAGGAAAAATTTCCACCAAGGACTCCATCTTGAAGACTCAAGGCTCTCTACTAGGCTACAAGGGCTAGGGAGAAGTTTGGAGTCAAGAAGGTTCTTTCTATTTCATTATTCAAGGATTAAATCCAAGATAAGGGAAGGTAAGACCCCCTTGTAGGACCGGTGCCGTCGATAGAGGGGGGGGATGAATATCGATCGTGAAAACTTTCGTAAATCTTTCGTAAATCTTTCGTAAGACTTCTGGACTCAGAGCGTTAGTGCAGCGGAAAGATAAAAATAAAATAAAAGAAAGCAAAACAGGGGACACGGCAGGTTTATTTACTTGGTTCCCAACCCCCCAGGGTCAGTACGTCCAAGGCCTATGTACTCGGCGTTGAGTCCACTAATAGTCTCCTTTTCGGAATTTTCGGAGGCAGAGAAACCCGACTTACAGTGCAATATTACAAGCAATAATATGGAGAAATAAATACTGTAATTAATTGCAAACCAAAACACAAAGTGTGAAGCTCGGCCGATCTGGGCCTCCGAAGTGCCGCGCACTTCCTCCTGGAGCCTCCCAGTCGCAGAACCTCATCTTTAGCGTGTTGTCGTCAGTCGAAATGAATAGAATCACAGTTAGGGAGTGTGTTGGAAGTAGAGGGCTCGAGACCCCTTTTATAGCACTCCTGGGGGCGCCCTGGTCGACGGGGGCGCCCCGAAAAACCCGGTCAAACCTTATCCCCGCGCCTACCTCGCTGCAGCTGATAAAACCTTTGACAAGGGTGCCCTGGACATCTCGGGCACCCCCATACAGGTTTTTCTGTGTTTCATACTCGAAACAGCAAAGACAGGCTTGATTCAGGGCGCCCCGGACCTTCCGGGCGCCCTCACGGGCACCTGTTCTGCACACACACACAAGTGCACATCTTCTGCACTGGCTGGGGGCGCCCTGGCTGGATGGGGGCGCCCCCCTGTGGGGGCGCCCTGGCTGCTGGGGGCGCCCCCAACACTGGGGGCCCCCTGACAGCCAGTTTTCAGCCTTCTTCATTTGTTTGCTTTGTCTTCTTCTCTTGGTACCTGCAAGATCTATGTAAAATATGACAATTCTAAAATCCGGATCAAAAAATTTTTCAAGATTTTTCTAAATTGAGTCTAGGGTTTCCGGCCCTACGGGAGAAGCCCAGGGGCTTTCGGGTAAACTCTAAATTACGAGAGGATAAATAATTTAACCATAGAAATTATTTGAGGTTAAATTATAATAAATGGGGGGTTAAATGGTTAAATCCTTTACCCTAAGAGCAAGATTGGAATTTCTAAAAGTGGAGGGGCCTTTTTGTAAAAAGCCCCTCACTTAAATCTCTCTACATCCGCCCGAAGCCAAAGCAGCCGACGCCCCTTCTCTTCTACCTCTCCTCTTACGCGTGCCCTAAACCCGAGCGCCGACTCTCCTCTCTTCTCTACGCTCGGGCATGGCCATAGACTCGACTTCCACCGATTTCTTCTCCTCCGTGTGCCCTAGCCGCTGCCACACCCGACCTCACTTCTTCTCCTCATCGCGCGACCTAGCCGCGGGTGAAGCCTACAGCCGATTTCCTTCCTCATTCCCTGCGTGCGCGATCGAAGACACGGGACCACAGCCTTCTTCTCCCTGGTTCTCCTGCGCGTTGTCTCCTGCATCGGATCCGGAAGAGGCGCTGAGGACTGGGCCGACGATTGCTCTTTTGTGCAGGTTGTGCCACTTTCCGAGTTGTGAGCCATCAATCCATCTTGTCCATGAGTAGGGATGTTCACTTGCCACGCAACAAGCAAGATCTGCTCTAGGCTAGCTGGGTTAGATCTGGTCATCGGAGATGAGGACTACATACTAATTTTCCTCATCGTGTGGCTTTGGTCGTTTGGTACTGAACCTAAGCAGTGGAGATGGATTTCCAGTGGCATCTTTCTTGCTTTTGCTGATTCAAGACATCATCAGGTAAGGATTGGGTGTATAGATTCTTGGAGGAATTAGCTTATTGATTTGATTATGGTGTTATCGCAGCTTGATTTTGGAATTGGTTTCTGTTTTGGATTTAGAGATCTCTTGGAGTTTTTAATTCTACCATGAGCTTGGAATTGGATTCGTGAAGCTTACTTCAATTTCTAGCAGCAGTGGGAATTCTATTGTTGGGTGTTTGGAAACTTGACCTAACTCTTGGAGGAAGATTATGCTCTGCTTTGGGGGTATCTACTGCTTCCAAAGGTTTAGGTTTGATTATTGGTGATTAGATTCATTGTTGGATGAAATGTGGCTAGACTTTGGAATTATCCAGTAGGGATCTTTCATTTAGTTTCTTTGGGTATGTAGTTGCCTCTTGTCATATATATCTATAATCTTGGAGCTATGGGGATTGAGGATTAAATTTGTATTGAGGTGATCTTGTTAAATTTGGGATTAAACCTAATAATCTAAACTTGATTAATTCGGGTTTCGAAAACCTAATATGAATCTAAGTTAGGTAACTTGGATAATTATGGCTATTCATTTAATTATGATTAGTTAAATGACACGAGATAATTAGGACGATCCTAATTGAGATAATTCGTTTAGCTATAAATTATGTATTACTGTAGCTAAACAATATGCCTTTGATACAGGGCATTGATTGGACTATCGTTGCTGATTATCGGACGGGAGGTTCGTTTAATACGGACATCTACTCTTGGAGGCGGGTACCCTTTGACTTATCTTTATGATATTGTCATCTTATTATGCATAGACTGTTATAGATAGCAGTAAGATCATACGCTATCCCTGTTATTATACCTGTTCTGGATACTTGTTGTTTATCCCTGAGTTATTGTACCTGTTCTGGATACTTGTTGTTTATCCCTGAGTTATTATACCTGTTCTGGATACTTGTTATTTATCCCTGAGTTATTATGCCTGTTCTGGATACTTGTTGGTTATCCCTGTTTATTATGCCTGTCCTGGATACCTGTGGTTTATCCCTGAGTTATTATGCTGTTAGTTCCATACAGTATCAGGTAGTGTCATATCTATATGTATGCTTAGAGATCGTGATGTATCTCCTACCTTTGACCTTGAGGGATCTGTAGTTTCCGGCCAGTATACCTTGTAGGATACCTCTATTTCCTGTTATAGGATTTCAGACTGAGACTTAGTACACTGAGGACTTGGGGAGGGAGGTATGTGTATCTATCATACACCATCCTTGCATTGTTGCATGCCGGCGATCAGCGACTCCCTTGTGGTTGAGCCTAATCGTCTTCCGGCACATGATATGCACACACGGCCACTCATGGATTAGTGGATACCGCTGGGTGTGTGCATTTGCTCTGTATTGCTCCGCTCTTCCGCTCAGGGGTAGTGGTTTCAGAGCGTGGTAGCAAGCAGGGATCCCTTCTCTACCCATAGACCAGAGAAGATGAGAGAGATATCTCCCCCACATATACATGGGGCGGAGCGATAGCTCCACTAGCATCCTGTCCTCTCGGTCACTCAGGAGCAGTGATGGCAGAGTGCGGACAGTGTCACAGCTCTACTCCACTCGGCCGACACAGTATCGCCTATCTCGGTGGCTTGACTGGAGTTAGGGGGTGACCATGGCATTGTACCATGTGCATATTTTGCATCGTGCATTGTTTGCTGCACTTGATTGCTGCACTTATTTGACATGCATATTCTGGAGACTTGTTATCTGAGATTATATGTCTTTTGATATTTCCTTGGTACTTATTACCCTCTTTCCAGGTTAGATGGATTCAGGTATGTATCTACCCAGTATTTTCAGTCTTTCCCTCTTGTTGATATGAGACTGTATTAGCGGAACTCTTGTTGTTAGTATAACTTTCTATGCATAACTGTTGGGTATTCGCTGAGCTATGGACTCACCCCGTTGCCATATATATTTTTATTTCAGGTTGAGATACTTGGAGTCGCCAGAAGAGCCCAGCAGCCAGTCCCTACCCATCGCGACCGCAGGATTTTGTTTTATCCTGTGTAGTGGATTGTTTTATATTCTTTTTGTGATTTGTATATGTCATGTGTCGTGTGCCCTAAGGGGTTTTGTGTATTGGTTGTTTCGTCGTAAGTCGGACCGGTCCGCAGTCAGGTATGATTTACTTAGTTGTCTTATGTTTTTATATTGTGTCTATCTATATTTTGAGGCCTGAGGCCAATTAAACTGCGTGGTCGTGTTCTGTGTATGTGCAAATTGTCCGCCGGACAGGGGAGGTGCTGTCCGATTTTATATTGGAGCAGCGGCTCCTGGGTCTTGGGGCGTGACAATTTATTTTGGTATCAGAGCCCAGGTTTACGGATACCTTGAGGACTGGTGGATTTTCGGTGTCCATCTGATACCTATATATTTTGGTATCAGAGCGTAGGTTTCGATGTCTACGTGTTTTACGAGATTTTCGGGGTTTGTCTGATACCAATTTATTTTGGTATCAGAGCTCAGGTTTCGGATACCTTCGGGACTTGTGGATTTACGGTGTCTACTTGTTTTACGAGTCTTTTAGGATTTGTTCGGAGTAGTTTTCTCGATGTGGTTGTTTGGGACTTGGTGTGATGGGACCTCTTCAGGCGACAGGTATTTCTTCTAATCTCTTGTATCCCTTATCCTAGTTAGGATGGATAGAAATTCTTTCATGTCATTGGATCAGGTTGTTATTCCTGTATAGTTATGTATAGTTAGAGATTCTCTCATATTATGGGACCATGTTATCATTTCTGTATTTAGATATGGTTAGGAATTCTCTTATGTCATGGAATCATGTTATTATTCTTATACCCATCTAGTAACTTGGTTAGACTATCCCAGCTTGGTGGGATCTTATATACATACTTGATGGATTGATATATGTAGACTTGGTTTAGTTGGATTGACATATAGTCAATCTATCTCATTCGTGATCGTTCATGTGAGCGAATAGTAACATGTTGCGGATGAGATCTTGGAGTGGAGAATGAAAATTCTCTAGTGGCACCGATTGTTGAGTCGGAAAGCCAAGGTCGAGTATGTTGACAACCTATTGGAGGTTAAGGAATTTGATTTTTCCAGACCTTACTATATGTAGTATGTGTTCTAGCTATTATTAGCTGAGCGAGAACTGGAGCTGCTTACCGTAGTTGGCTCAATCGGTATAGGATCGACTTATCCTAGTGTAAGGAATTTCAGACATTTGGGTTGCATGTGCCTGGTTAGGTGACCTGGACGGCACGACTAGGGTTTCTGACCTACATGGATGTAGAAGGGTAGCATTAGCTATATGCTATCATCGTTAGTAGAGGATTGATACATCCTATTCGTTGAGGACTTTGACCATGGATCATGTGTACCTGTTGATGACCTAGAATGTACGTGTGATGGATGTCTTGAGCTGGTACGGGGAAGTGTGGAGCTATGTGCTTGACACTTGTGGGTTACCGTTGGTACTCGGTTGGATAACCAAGGAGGTAATTTTGAACTTATGATTTGCACTGATGCGAATCACTTACGAGTTTAGACCACCTCTGGGTGGAAGATGTTGAGGATAATTGACAGAGAGCAAAGAATCACATCGTGATTATATTGAGATACTCATCAGAGATAGCGTGTCTGTATGTTATGGAGTTGAAACTCGGAGGTTTCTGAACCTTGAGTGAAGGAATCGGAGAATATTGGGTTACAAGCCGATGGTTGGTCGACTCGTTCATTGTACGTGATTCTATGAGGGGTTTTGACTCATAGATCGAGTGTTCGTGGTTAGATAATCTCGATAGTATATCGGGATGTATGACCCGTTATGGTGTTAAGAGGTGGTTTGAGATTGATGAATCTCTATGTTATGTTTTGTTTTGAGGATTCTAGTAGAGGATATGGACCTGTTGGACTTGTAGCTTTTTGATGGATCATTTAGTGGATATATGATCTCTCTGTGATTGGTTATTTGGAAATTTGTTATTTCCAGTAGCATATGGTATGACTTATTGGTGGAATCATTAAACTATATGTGATTTTCTGATGGTTATTGGAGGATATATATAAATATATATGACTTGTGATGCTTTGGAGGATGTTATTATCTTGGGGATACTTGGGTGATATCCATGGATTTGACGTTTTATGTTTGAGGATCGAGGTATAGGTAGGGCGCCAGTGATCTTAGGATTGAGTGCCTTGGATAGTTGTGATGATTAAATGGTTACTTAGGATGAGTACGGACGCGTTTAGCTGCTGGTGTGTGTCGTATGAGGAAGAATGAAATTTGGGGACCAAATTTTTATTAGTGGGGGAGAATGTAAAATATGACAATTCTAAAATCCGGATCAGAAAATTTTTCAAGATTTTTCTGAATTGAGTCTAGGGATTCCGGCCCTACGGGAGAAGCCCAGGGGCTTTCGGGTAAACTCTAAATTACGAGAGGATAAATAATTTAACCATAGAAATTATTTGAGGTTAATTATAATAAATGGGGGGTTAAATGGTTAAATCCTTTACCCTAAGAGCAAGATTGGAATTTCTAAAAGTGGAGGGGCCTTTTTGTAAAAAGCCCCTCACTTAAATCTCTCTACATCCGCCCGAAGCCAAAGCAGCCGACGCCCCTTCTCTTCTACCCCTCCTCTTACGCGTGCCCTAAACACGAGCGCCGACTCTCCTCTCTTCTCTACGCTCGGGCATGGCCAGAGACTCGACTTCCACCGATTTCTTCTCCTCCGTGTGCCCTAGCCGCTGCCACACCCGACCTCACTTCTTCTCCTCATCGCGCGACCTAGCCGCGGGTGAAGCCTACAGCCGATTTCCTTCCTCATTCCCTGCGTGCGCGATCGAAGACACGGGACCACAGCCTTCTTCTCCCTGGTTCTCCTGCGCGTTGTCTCCTGCATCGGATCCGGAAGAGGCGCTGAGGACTGGGCCGACGATTGCTCTTTTGTGCAGGTTGTGCCACTTTCCGAGTTGTGAGCCATCGATCCATCTTGTCCATGAGTAGGGATGTTCACTTGGCACGCAACAAGCAAGATCTGCTCTAGGCTGGCTGGGTTAGATCTGGTCATCGGAGATGAGGACTACATACTAATTTTCCTCATCGTGTGGCTTTGGTCGTTTGGTACTGAACCTAAGCAGTGGAGATGGATTTCCAGTGGCATCTTTCTTGCTTTTGCTGATTCAAGACATCATCAGGTAAGGATTGGGTGTATAGATTCTTGGAGGAATTAGCTTATTGATTTGATTATGGTGTTATCGCAGCTTGATTTTGGAATTGGTTTCTGTTTTGGATTTAGAGATCTCTTGGAGTTTTTAATTCTACCATGAGCTTGGAATTGGATTCGTGAAGCTTACTTCAATTTCTAGCAGCAGTGGGAATTCTATTGTTGGGTATTTGGAAACTTGACCTAACTCTTGGAGGAAGATTATGCTCTGCTTTGGGGGTATCTACTGCTTCCAAAGGTTTAGGTTTGATTATTGGTGATTAGATTCATTGTTGGATGAAATGTGGCTAGACTTTGGAATTATCCAGTAGGGATCTTTCATTTAGTTTCTTTGGGTATGTAGTTGCCTCTTGTCATATATATCTATAATCTTGGAGCTATAGGGATTGAGGATTAAATTTGTATTGAGGTGATCTTGTTAAATTTGGGATTAAACCTAATAATCTAAACTTGATTAATTCGGGTTTCGAAAACCTAATATGAATCTAAGTTAGGTAACTTGGATAATTATGGCTATTCATTTAATTATGATTAGTTAAATGACACGAGATAATTAGGACGATCCTAATTGAGATAATTCGTTTAGCTATAAATTATGTATTACTGTAGCTAAACAATATGCCTTTGATACAGGGCATTGATTGGACTATCGTTGCTGATTATCGGACGGGAGGTTCGTTTAATACGGACATCTACTCTTGGAGGCGGGTACCCTTTGACTTATCTTTATGATATTGTCATCTATTATGCATAGACTGTTATAGATAGCAGTAAGATCATACGCTATCCCTATTATTATACCTGTTCTGGATACTTGTTGTTTATCCCTGAGTTATTGTACCTGTTCTGGATACTTGTTGTTTGTCCCTGAGTTATTATACCTGTTCTGGATACTTGTTGTTTATCCCTGAGTTATTATGCATGTTCTGGATACTTGTTGGTTATCCCTGTTTATTATGCATGTCCTGGATACCTGTGGTTTATCCCTGAGTTATTATGCTGTTAGTTCCATACAGTATCAGGTAGTGTAATATCTATATGTATGCTTAGAGATCGTGATGTATCTCCTACCTTTGACCTTGAGGGATCTGTAGTTTCCGGCCAGTATACCTTGTAGGATACCTCTATTTCCTGTTATAGGATTTCAGACTGAGACTTAGTATACTGAGGACTTGGGGAGGGAGGTATGTGTATCTATCATACACCATCCTTGCATTGTTGCATGCCGGCGATCAGCGACTCCCTTGTGGTTGAGCCTAATCGTCTTCCGGCACATGATATGCACACACGGCCACTCATGGGTTAGTGGATACCGCTGGGTGTGTGCATTTGCTCTGTATTGCTCCGCTCGTCCGCTCAGGGGTAGTGGTTTCAGAGCGTGGTAGCAAGCAGGGATCCCTTCTCTACCCATAGACCAGAGAAGATGAGAGAGATATCTCCCCCATATATACATGGGGCGGAGCGATAGCTCCACCAGCATCCTGTCCTCTCGGTCACTCAGGAGCAGTGATTGCAGAGTGCGGACAGTGTCACAGCTCTACTCCACTCGGCCGACACAGTATCGCCTGTCTCGGTGGCTTGACTGGAGTTAGGGGGTGACCATGGCATTGGACCATGTGCATATTTTGCATCATGCATTGTTTGCTGCACTTGATTGCTGCACTTATTTGACATGCATATTCTGGAGACTTGTTATCTGAGATTATATGTCTTTTGATATTTCCTTGGTACTTATTACCTTCTTTCCAGGTTAGATGGATTCAGGTATGTATCTACCCAGTATTTTCAGTCTTTCCCTCTTGTTGATATGAGACTGTATTAGCGGAACTCTTGTTGTTAGTATAACTTTCTATGCATAACTGTTGGGTATTCGCTGAGCTATGGACTCACCCCGTTGCCATATATATTTTTATTTCAGGTTGAGATACTTGGAGTCGCCAGAAGAGCCCAGCAGCCAATCCCTACCCATCGCGACCGCAGGATTTTGTTTTATCCTGGGTAATGGATTGTTTTATATTCTTTTTGTGATTTGTATATGTCATGTGTCGTGTGCCCTAAGGGGTTTTGTGTATTTGTTGTTTCGTCGTAAGTCGGACCGGTCCGCAGTCAGGTATGATTTACTTAGTTGTCTTATGTTTTTATATTGTGTCTATCTATATTTTGAGGCCTGAGGCCAATTAAACTGCGTGGTCGTGTTCTGTGTATGTGTAAATTGTCCGCCGGACAGGGGAGGTGCTGTCCGATTTTATATTGGAGCAGCGGCTCCTGGGTCTTGGGGCGTGACAATTTATATATGCAAAGCAAGTATACATGAAATATTAATCTTACGAACTTGGTTCGGACTTCGGATTAGCATGCAATCCTAGGTCGAACCGACGCAAACTCTTACCCCCGAGAAAGCGCCTTTCACCTACTCCTTTCAGGAGACGGTTGCCGCCCGGTCCTTCGGGTGGACTTTTGCCTAGCCGCCCTTTGCTAGGTCTTGGATACCAAGCATCCCTTCGCTTGGTGCCTAGCAGCCCTTCGCTAGGTCTTGTTTCCCTGACAGCCCTTCGTCAGGTGCCCAGCAGCCCTTCGCTAGGACTTGTTCCCCTGACAACCCTTCGTCAGGTGCCTAGCAGCCCTTCGCTAGGACTTATTTTCCTGACAGCCCTTCGTCAGGTGCCTAGCAGCCCTTCACTAGGTCTTTTCTTTCTGGCAACCCTTCGCCAGAGCCTAGCAGCCCTTTGCTAGGTCTTTTTCGTTCTGGCAGCCCTTCGCCAGAGCCTAGCAGCCCTTCGCTAGGTCTTAGGGTTTCCATGCCTAGCTTAACTAGGACTTTTCTCAGGCTTAGGTTACTTCTTCTTCGCTCCCCTTTGTCTGTTCAACATATTACTGACTTAAGTACATTGTCAAACATTAAAACACATAAAGGAGAACATCATTGATGCAACTTGCACCAACAATCTCCTCCTTTTTGATGTTTGACAATAACTTAAGTTAGATTGATTTAAGTGGCTAAATTACTATCCTTGGGATAGAAAAACTAAAAGGTATAGGTTTTGGGAGAGTAAAAAATTTTCTAACTGAAAAAAATTCTAGCTTAAGCACTCTCTCCCCCTTTGTCATGCATCAAAAAAACTTGCATCAACAATAAAAAACTTTGAATTTTTGTTTTGAAAATACTTAGTGCAATTTTGTTTTTTTTTAAAAAAATTGCATAAATTTGAAAAATGCTCTAGGTTTAAAATATAAGTACTTTGAAAAGATAATTTGTAAGGAGTGCAAGTACTTTTAAAAGATTATTTAAATCCCTTTTTGAAAAAATATAAGTATATTTTTTGAGAAATTAAGTACTTAACAATACATTTGAAAATATTTTTTTTTTCAAAATTAAGAATATTGGTTTTGAAAGACATAAGTACTTTTTTTTGAAAATATTTTACTTGATTGAGTTTTTTTTTCCAGTCTGACACCATCCTAGGAAACCTTTTTGACCACAAGGGCATTTCCTAAGTGTCCTGGAAAGTTTTCAAACAAGTAAATATTATTATAAATTTTTAAGAAAAATGATAATATTTCACAAACTATGTGCTGAAAAACTGTGTGAATTTTGAAGATCTAATATTTTACTTAACTTGGTCTATTTTCCAGTCTGACACTATCCTAGGAAACCTTGTTGACCACAAGGACATTTCCTAAGTGTCCTGGGAATTTTCCAACCTAAGTAACTATTATTTCAAAATCATTTCATAAGTCACACAAATTTTAACAAGTGGTATTTTGAAAAACATAGATTTTTAGTATTTTAAAAGCATGTAATTGAATAATTCTTTTAATTTGACCTCCCCCTAAACTTGACTCAGTCCTGGGAAGCTTGTTGACCACAAGTACTCTTCCTTTGAGTCTTAAGGTTTGATTCAAATCAAAGGAATTTTCTAATAATAAAAAATAGTTTAAGACTTGAAAAAATTTGACTCAGACTCCCCCTAAATCTGACATCCTAGGAGTCCTTTTTAGATTATGAAGTGGACCTTCCTCTGTGTCTTTAGGGTTTATCAGAATCAAAAGAACAGGTAAACATTTGATTTTTGCAATAGGTAAAATCTTTTTCGAAAAGCCACAAGTGATAACGATTAAAGCATGATTTTCGAAAAGATATTTTCAAATAATAGTAATGTGTTTAAAGTGCAGTTTGAAAAATATGAAAAGCACTCCCCCTGCATCAATGCCGTTTGACTCTATCTAAGTGCCCTAAGGAACTTTAGTGCTGTCCTAAGAGGCTTGTGTCTAATTGCGTGAGCCAATCAATTTTTGAAAACAATATACCTTTTTGAAAAATGTGTAATATATATAATCAATCAGACAAGCATGAATTCCATAAAAACATTATTATGTTAAAGCTCTATTTTGAAAAATATATTTTTAGGAAAATATTCTAATAATTTTAAAAAACAATTTTGAAAAATATTTTTCAATTTATTAGTCCTTAACATCTCACCCATTTTAGATGTATCAATACAACAAGCATGATTGCCTTATAGGTGTATTGTGAGATGCTTAAATCATTTTCCATTATTAAATCTAAGATTTAATTGAAATTTGTGTTAGATTCAAATTTGACAAAAGATAATTTGAATTTGAATTTCAGAAATTGGCTTCCAGGTCTTGGCGAGGCACTAGGCCTTCTTTGGCCGTAGCCTTATGGGATCATCCACCCTTTCCTTGACAAAGCCTTTTAATGAAATTTCATTTTCAAATTAAATTAGGTCATTTTCTGGTCTAACTAGCTTGGGTCTTGGATCGGTAGTTTCGGCGGGTTTCACCAGTCTAAAGAGACCAAGTAGACTTGATCTTATTAGAGTTGGTTTCCCCAACGTACTATCATCTCACCTCCTCCCAATACTATGTTGCCAAATTTCAATTATCTTTTTCTTATGACCTTTCTAAATTATGCATAAAAATTAAATATGAATGACATGTCATATATTTTAAAGGAAAATAGCAAATGCATGACATGACAATTATGCATGAGTCAAACAAGTCAAGACATTTTATTTTTGTTTCTAAGAATGTATCAAATTCTCGATTTGATACATATCGTGTGAACCTGCGAATATGTCAACCCACTTTGACATATTTGATTTTATTGAATTAATTTTTGTGGTTTGGGTAAGGTTTTAGTTTAGTTCAGGTTTAAGTGATTTAAGATTGGATTTAGTTGAATTAAAATTGAGTTAATTTAAATTTAATTGAATTAAAGTTGAGTTAATTTGAATTTAATTGAAAAGTGAATTAATTTGAATTAATTGAATTAAATTGAATTTATTGAATTAATTTGAATTAAATTGAATTTAAGTTGATTAATTTGAATTATTTGAATTTAATTGAATTTAATTGAATTTAAGTGGATTAATTCGAATTATTTGAATTTAATTGAATTTAAGTGGATTAATTCGAATTATTTGAATTTAATTGAATTTAATTTAAGTGGATTAAATCGA
This sequence comes from Boesenbergia rotunda, assembly GCA_024364735.1. NCBI lineage: Eukaryota > Viridiplantae > Streptophyta > Magnoliopsida > Zingiberales > Zingiberaceae > Boesenbergia > Boesenbergia rotunda. The sequence goes on from JAGFNQ010003856.1 coordinate 277,876, forward strand.
ATTTAATTGAATTTAATTGATTTTAAGTGGATTAATTCGAATTATTTGTTGCTTTAATTGAAGTTTAATTGAATTAAATTTATTTAAATGAGGTTTATTTGAATTAAATTGATTTAATTGAAGTTTAATTGAATTAAATTGATTTAATTGAAGTTTAATTGAATTAAATTGATTTAATTGAAGTGTAATTGAATTAAATTGATTTATTTGAATTAAATTGGTTTAATTAAAGTTAATTTGAATTAAATTGATTTAATTGAAGTTTAATTGAATTAAATTGATTTAATTGAATTTTAATTAGATTAATTAAAGTTTAATTGATTTGATTAGTTTAATTGAATTAATTAAGATTTATTTGAATTAATTAATATTTAATTGATTTAATTAAGATTTAATTGAATTAATTAAGATTTAATTGAATTAATTAAGATTTAACTGAATTAATTAAGATTTAACTGAATTAATTTGATTAATTAAGATTTAATTGAATTAATTTGATTAATTAAGATTTAATTGACTTAATTTGATTAATTAAGTTTTAATTGAATTAATTTGATTAATTAAGATTTAATTGAATTAATTTGATTAATTAAGATTTAATTGATTTAATTGAATTAATTAAGATTTATTTGAATTAATTAAGATTTAATTGATTTAATTAAGATTTAATTGAATTAATTAAGATTTAATTGATTAAACTGAATTAATTAAGATTTTTTTGAATTAATTAAGATTTAATTGATTTAATTAAGATTTAATTGATTTAACTGAATTAATTAAGATTTAACTAAGGTTTAATTAACAGTTGTGGGTTTAAATTCATCATTTTCATTATTTCGAAAATTTCTTCTTCATTTTTATTTTTCTTTCCGAATTTTTCTATTAATTTTGATTTATTTGATCCTTTGTAATTTTCATTAATTATGGCCCTAATCTTAGAAAATTCCATTTCCTCCTCAAAATCAATATCCTCAAAGTGTGTGGAGTAAAATGGGCCACTAGTTAAGGTTTTATAGTAGTCTTCAGGATTATCTATAATTAAATTATTATCAAGAATAAAATCATTTTTATCCTCAGAATAATTTTCAATTAAATCATGTTTATCCTCAGAATAATTTTCAATAAAATCATGTTTATCCTCAGAATTATCCTTAAGGTTTTCAAATTCAAATTCGGAGTTATCCTTAGGATTAACTTTTTCTGAATTAAAATTGTCAGTAATATTATCAGAATTGATTTTATCAGAATTATTATCAGAATAATTATTAGAATTAATTTTATTAATTTCTGAATTTATATTTTGAATTAAACAATTAATTTCTGATATTTTAGTCATATCTTTATTTTCTAACTTATCATGCAAGTGGCTAATTTTATTATGCAGTAATTCTAATTTATCAGAAAAATTAACTAAATTATCACAAAATATTGCAGGAAAAATTTTCGGAACATAAATTTTCCGTACCTTCGCCGGACACTTGTTTTTGTAGTGTCCGTACTTCTCGCATTTGAAGCATTGTACATGTTCCTTACTCTTCCGGACTCCTGGCGCTGGTACCTCCTTCGCCGCCGGTGGTGTAGACCGAGTCTTACGAGTAGGGCACTGATTTTTATAGTGCCCTCTCTCCCTGCACGTGAAACAAATAATATGCAATTTAAAATTAGACATTAAAAAAAATTGCACCTGATTCACCCCTGGGCTCCCCCTCAACTCCTGGCGTCGTTGCTCCGTCGGCGGTTAGTCCGGTGAAGAGCAACCTTGCTCTGATACCACTTGTAGGACCGGTGCCGTCGATAGAGGGGGGGGGTGAATATCGATCGTGAAAACTTTCGTAAATCTTTCGTAAGACATCTGGACTCAGAGCGTTAGTGCAGCGGAAACATAAAAATAAAATAAAAGAAAGCAAAACAGGGGACACGGCAGGTTTATTTTCTTGGTTCCCAACCCCCCAGGGTCAGTACGTCCAAGGCCTATGTACTCGGCGTTGAGTCCACTAATAGTCTCGATTCCGGAATTTCCGGAGGCGGAGAAACCCAACTTACAGTGCAATATTACAAGCAATAATATGGAGAAATAAATACTGTAATTAATTGCAAACCAAAACACAAAGTGTGAAGCTCGGCCGATCTGGACCTCCGAAGTGCCGCGCACTTCCTCCTGGAGCCTCCCGGTCGCAGAACCTCGTCTTTAGCGCGTTGTCATCAGTCGGAATGAATAGAATCGCAGTTAGGAAGTGTGTTGGAAGTAGAGGGCTCGAGACCCCTTTTATAGCGCTCCTGGGGGCGCCCTGGTCGACGGGGGCGCCCCGAAAAACCCGGTCAAACCTTATCCCCGCGCCTACCTCGCCGCAGCTGATAAAACCTTTGACCAGGGCGCCCTGGACATCCCGGGCGGCCCCATACAGGTTTTTCTGTGTTTCGTACTCGAAACAGCAAAGACAAGCTTGATTCAGGGCGCCCCAGACCTTCCGGGCGCCCTCACGGACACCTGTTCTGCACACACACACAAGTGCACATCTTCTGCACTGGCTGGGGGCGCCCCCCATGCTGGGGGCTCCCTGGCTGGATGGGGGCACCCCCCTGTGGGGGCGCCCTGGCTACTGGGGGCGCCCCTAACACTGGGGGCCCCCTGGCAGCCAGTTTTCAGCCTTCTTCATTTGCTTGCTTTGTCTTCTTCTCTTGGTACCTGCAAGATATATATATGCAAAGCAAGTATACATGAAATATTAATCATACGAACTTGGTTCGGACTTCGGATTGGCACGTAATCCTAGGTCAAACTGACGCAAACTCTTACCCCCGAGAAAGCGCCTTTCACCTACTCCTTTCAGGAGACGGTTGCCGCCCAGTCCTTCGGGTGGACTTTTGCCTAGCCGCCCTTCGCTAGGTCTTGGATACCAAGCATCCCTTCGCTTGGTGCCTAGCAGCCCTTCGCTAGGTCTTGTTTCCCTGACAGCCCTTCGTCAGGTGCCCAGCAGCCCTTCGCTAGGACTTGTTCCCCTGACAACCCTTCGTCAGGTGCCTAGCAGCCCTTTGCTAGGACTTATTTTCCTGACAGCCCTTCGTCAGGTGCCTAGCAGCCCTTCGCTAGGTCTTTTCTTTCTGGCAAGCCTTCACCAGAGCCTAGCAGCCCTTCGCTAGGTCTTTTTCGTTCTGGCAGCCCTTCGCCAGAGCCTAGCAGCCCTTCGCTAGGTCTTAGGGTTTCCATGCCTAGCTTAACTAGGACTTTTCTCAGGCTTAGGTTACTTCTCCTTCGCTCCCCTTTGTCTGTTCAACATATTACTGACTTAAGTACATTGTCAAACATTAAAACACATAAAGGAGAACATCATTGATGCAACTTGCACCAACACCCCTCACCTGTGGTATGATAGCTTCCAAGTTATTTGTCATGATCTAAGATTCTTATTGGCATGATATGTTGAAAAATCCATGTTTAGGACTTGTGAAGGTTTCGGCCAAGCCATGTTTTGGGCTAAAAATCATTTTAAAGACCTCTTTGATGTTTTCAAATGTTTACTCATGATAGGTTAAGCATAAAAGTATGATTTTGGAAGTTTTGTAGCACCCTAAAACCCCCTAGGGTTTCGGCCATATCAAGGTGAATGGGCTAGGGTAAACTCCAACCTTTCCAAGCATGATTAGTATGTTTCCTATGATATCTTATGGGTAATAATGGTGATTTATATGAAATTGTCATGGGCTTGTTACCCTTCTAGGGTTTTCGGCCAACACATGTTTTAGGCCTAGGGCTTAGGGTTAAGTCCAATCAAGGATTCAAATGGTCTTCCATGGCATGATAAGTAAGGTATGGGATGTTAATCATGACCTAGGCAAATTTTCTATGGACTCACATTCCCTTAAGGTTTCGGCTAATACCCAAACCTAGGGTTTGGTTTGGGTTAGGGTCTCAAGGATGCATGTTTATAAGTTACCATGATGTTAGTACATAGTTAAGCATGATGTAAGGATCTTTATGTTACTAAAAAATCTTAGTTTATGTGTTAGGTAACATGACCTAGTATGTTAGATTTTATGTGATGCTATACTCATGAATATTTAGATCATATACCATGAATATATGTAATTGATGTAGGAGTATGCTATGATAAATAGAATGATGCATGTATGTAGATAAATGCTTATAATATGTTTATGGTTTTATGAAGGTATATGCATGTTTTATGATGAATGCCATGAACCCTAGTAGCATGTGTCATGTTTATATGTAGCTTACCTTGCATGCTTTATGATGAATACTAGGGTTATGTATGCCAGATGAAATGTATCATGTATGAATTGCATGTCTATTTATGAAATATGATCATGCAAGCTTTATGAACCAAGATAATAGTTATGCCTTAAATATGAATGATAAGTATGAATGATGAAGGCATAACGATGATATGAAATAAGTATGAATGATAAGTATGAATGATAAGTATGAATGACAAGTATGAATGATGAAGCATGCATAGTTATTTTATTTTCATGAATGGGCTTGTATCGAACCGAAGTAAGGGTTCAAGGGATGGGCACCTTAAGAACGCCCCGGTTCTGGACTACCGAAGCTGTCCACGGTTCTGGGACTACCGCAGCTGTCTAACAGGGATGGGCACCTTAAGAATGCCCCGGTGTTTGGAACTACCGTAGCTGTTCCTACCCTAGTAGGTCGGGGCTCGCTACCTCGTATTTACTTAGGGATGCGCGCTTATGATGTATGTATGTGGTACAAGACGGGGACCCCAATGATGTTATGTTTATGTTTAAGTATTTAAAAGTATGATTTTAAAAATTAAGCATCTTTATGTAAATGCATTTGACTCATGCATCCATTCATGTTATTCATCGTGCCAGGGTAAGTATGCTTATGCTAATGTTAAGACTGTGTTTATGCTCATGTATGTTAAGGATTATGCTATGTTAAGTATGTTTCATGCTCATGTATGTTAAGGATTATACTATGTTAAGTATGTTTCATGCTCATGTATGTTAAGGATTATGCTATGCTAAGTAAGTTCATGCTCATGTATATTAATAATTATGCTATGCTAAGTAAGTTCATGCTCATGTATGTTAAAAATTATGCTATGCTAAGTATGTTCATGTTCATGAATGCTAAGAATTATGCTATGCTAAGTATGTTCATGCTCATGTACGTTAAAAATTGTGTCATGCTAGGTATGTGTTAAGTTTATGTTTACGTTAAGAATCATGTCATATGCTTATGATTTACGCCAAGACTATGCTTATGTTTCATGTTCAGAATTATGTTATGTCAGATGCTTGATATGTTTATGTTTAAGCGACGTATGATTTTAGTGAGTAGGAAAGGGTCTTACTAAGTCTGTGTGCTTATAGTCTTATTTTCCTCGTACCGTAGATCAAGTAAGAAGTTACTAAGGGAAGCAGCAGGAGGGGCAAGAGCATGTGTGTGTGTGGCAGTGACTTGGCAAAAGTTTCCTTTATTTACACGTATCGCATGTCTTGGGTTTTGAAATGCCTCTTCAGATTCTATGTTATGTTTACCTTGGTTATGCCTAATGACTGACTTAAGACTCATGATGTTTACGAATAAGTTACATGCTACTGATGATGATTATGAATAAGTTATGGAATGGTTATGTCATGATGTCATGCATGTCGTTAATATGTTAAGTCTAATGACACTAGGTTCATGAATGACAAGTTAGGCATGTATAGATGTTTCATGTATTAGTTGCATGGTTAGAAAGCATGTATAGAAGAAAAAAATTTATTTCGCTGCATTAAGATGTTCTATATGTACATGTATGTTAAGCGTAACGCCGCTTCCTCGCCACACCATAAGGTGTGGGAAAAAGGCGGGCGTTACACTCTCCTTCTTCATGATTTCGAGGAAAGCCACCAAGTTTGAGTGGGACGAACAATGCGAGAAGGCTTTTATAGAATTGAAGGCTTATCTCGCTGCCCTCCCCCTTCTCCACAAACCTGTGGCGGGGGAGACCCTGTTTGTCTACCTATCGGCCATAGAGCAAGCGGTAGGCTCGGCACTCGTCGGAGAGCAAGATTGGGTGCAATATCTCATATATTTCTTTGGACACCTTCTAAAGGACGCTGAGACACGCTACACCACGATGGAGAAACTGGCTTATGCCTTGGTCTTAATGGCTCGAAGGTTAAGGCCATATTTCTTAGCACATCCCATCGTAGTCCTCACCAATAGCTCGCTCGCCCGAGTCCTCACTAATCCCGAGGTTTCGGGTAGGCTAATCAAATCGATGATGGAATTGAGTGAGTACGACATCGAGTATCGACCTCGTGCCGCTATCAAGGTCCAAGCCCTTTCAGACTTCATGTTGGAGACCGTCCTGGAGGCCGAGGCCGAAGGAATGTGGAAGGTCTATGTAGATGGGTCCTCCAACAGCCTGCATAGCGGGGTTGGAGTGCTACTAATTTCCCCTCGGGGAGACACGTTACATTTATCCATCAGGATCCACTTCAAGGCTACCAACAACGAAGAAGAGTATGAGGCAATCCTAGCGGGGCTGAAAGTATCCCAACACATGGGGGCATGTCGGGTGATGATATACTCAGACTCACAATTGGTAGCGCAGTAGATAAAGGGCGATTTGAGGTTCGGTGTGAGCGCATGCAGAAGTATGTAGCCCTCTACGAACAGCTTTAGGACTCCTTCTCAGAGGTCATCTTGCAGAATATCTCCAGGTCAGACAACATGCGGGCCGATGAGCTGGCCAAACTGACCAGCTCTATATCCACCTAGCAGCTGGACGAGCCTCGCACAGTGAAAGAGACGGTGGCACAAATTGGAGAGGAAGATGAGGGCAACAACCGGACCGACTGGAGGGATCCATACATAGCGTTCCTGCGAGATGGGATAGTTATAGGTGGGGACCAAGGGGTCGACTATTCCGCCGTCGGGCAGTCAGATTCACACTGGTCAAGGATCAGTTGTATAGGAGGGCCTTTGCCCGACGCCTCCTAAATTGCATCAGGCGGGAGGAGACCGACTATGTTATGAGGGAGGTACATGAAGGCATCTGCGGGTGTCACATTGGGGGAAATCCCTGTCTCGGAAGATCCTTTTGGCAGGGTACTTTTGGCCTACCTTGCAAGCCGATGCTCTCATGTTCATGGCTAGGTGCAAGGCCTGTCAAAGACATCAGCATGTGACTCACTGCCCGACACAGCCCTTGCGAGTTTCTACAGTATCCTGCCCTTTCGATTAATGGGGAATGGACATCCTGGGCCCCTTTCCCGTTGGGCCCCAATAGAAAAAATTTCTGTTGGTCCTCGTGGATTACTTCACTAAATGGGTAGAGACTGAACCCCTGGCGAACATCACGGAGGGTGTGGTGATGAAAATCCAATGGAGGGACATTGTTTGCCGATACGATATCTCTCATAAGCTGGTGTCGGACAACGAAAGATAATTCTCTGGACGCAAACTGAAGGAATGGTGCGAAGGGTTAGGCATTCAACAGGCTTTTACCTCAGTCGCATACCCACAGAGCAATGGACAAGCTGAGGTCATCAATCAGGAGATCCTGTGAGGACTCAAGATAAAGCTAGACCACGTCGGAGGTAGTTGGGTCAAAGAACTCACCAACATCTTGTGGTCTACCGGACTACCCCGTGAGAAGGGACGGGCGAGAACCCTTTCCAACTGGTCTATGGTGCTGAAGCAGTCATCCCAGTGGAGGTGGGGGATGAATCCACACGACGACAATATTATCACAAGGAAGAAAACAATCAAGAATGTCTGATTGATCTAGATCACATCTCGGAGGTACGGGGTAAAGTCGCAGCGAGGTTGGAGGCATATCGGAGAAGGATGCAGTAAGCCTACAACCGCTGAGTAATCGCCCGTAGCTTCGAGGTCGGTGATAGAGTCTAGAAGAGAACAAAATCGGTGGGTGACCCCGGAAAGCTGGAGCCACAGTGGGACGACCTATATGTTATCATCAAAAGGCTCACCGGGGGTAGCGATTATCTGGATGACAATAAAGCCAAGAGGTTGGAAAGGCCCTAACATGCCAACCATCTCTGCCCCTATCGTACTCAATGAGGTACGGCGTTATGTATTAGTTTGCTGTATTCTTTATTTTTCCCACCACCTGGTAGTGTAGTAAATAAAAAGTACAAGGGAAATATCCTACGAATGAACGACAAACCCCCATCTGTGCAAAACCCTACAGCCACACAGTATGTAGGCTTGGCCTCAAAGTTATACACGCCCGGCCAAGAGCTGCAAAACCCTATAGCCTCTCAGTGTGTAGGCTTGTCCTCGGAGTTGTACATGCTCGGCCAAGAGTGCAAAACCTTACTGCCTCTCGGTGTGTAGGCTTGTCCTCGGAGATGTACACGCCCGGCCAAGAGCTATAAAACCCTACAGCTTCTCGGTGTGTATGCTTGGCCTCGGAGCTATACACGCCCGGCCAAGAGCTGCAAAACCCTACAGCCTCTTGTTGTGTAGGCTTGGCCTTGGAGCTTTACATGCCCGGCCAAGAGTTGTAAAACCCTACAGCTTCTCGGTGTGTAGGCTTGGCCTCAAAGCTGTACACACCCGCCCAAGAGCTGCAAAACCCTATAGCCTCTCGGTGTGTAGGTTTGGCCTTGGAGCTATACAAGCCCGACCAAGAGCTGCAAAACCCTACGACCTCTTGAGGGTTAAGCCTGGACTAGAGGCTGCACAGACCCGGCTAGAAACTGAACATTCTATGGGGATCAAAAAATCCATTAAAATATAAGAAGTCAAGTGATGTCGACATTCAATGGTGAAACAATTACATGTCTTACAAGAGAGAACATAAAAAGAAGAAAATACAGTGTCCAAAGAGCAGTCAGGCAATTTATGCCTAGGTCAAGAAGGATCCTATAGGGCCTTCTCTTTAGGGGGAAGATCGTCCTAGACACGCTGGACGATTATCACGCGCAAGTCTGAGCCTGGCATCATCAACTGATCCTTCTCCAACTGACTGATGGCGCCAAAGAAGCCCTGTTTGAGGTGCTTCAATGCTTGCACGATTTCCACCTCAGCATACTCCTCCGATTCCAAGTACTTGGTCTTGAACTCTACCTCGACCCGGGATAGTTGAGTCACGTGAATACTCTGCTGCTGTTGTATCTTGGCAGGCCTCCTCCTTGGCAGCCTTCAACGTTACCGCCTCCCGGAGTAGGCAGTCCTGAGCCTCGTGCATCTCCTGGAGCTTCTGGGTAGTAGCAGTAGCTTGGGCCTTGGTCTGGGTAACCTGCTCCTGGAGGTCTGCGGCAGGGAAGCACGCCAGCTCTAAGTCATATTCTTTTATCGTCATTAGGCTCTCCTGTTTCATATCCCAGTCCTGCAAGGTTTTCTTTGTAGATTACAGGAGGATGACCTGATCGGACAACTCCTTTGTCCAGGCCTAGAGTTGTTCCCATTCCTGGGATAACTATTGAGGCAATCTGTGTTCCGGAGTGACCAAGTTTTTTGATGTTTGGGCAAAGGGTTTAAGTTAGGTTTACCCTTGTGTTCTTATATGTGTATGTTGAGTGTACAGGTTGTACATGTTACATATATGGACATGATTAGACGACCTCGGTACGGTGAAGGGTGGCATGGAGACAAGCTGGAGGCTTGTGTGCACCCGAGAGACCATGGAGAGCAGGGACGATGAGCTGATGGGTACGGACTTCAAGGCATGCGTGAAGGATGGCATGGAGGCAAGCTGGAGGCTTGCGTGCATCCGAGGAACGGGAGGCGAAGATGAAGAGGGCGCGAAGGCAACAGTTGAGGCTGCAGATGAGGAGTCAGTGTTAGTAATATGAGAGAAGTGTCCTAAGGCAATCGCCTTATGAATGTAATCATTTACTATAATAAATGAAGATTCACTATTTGAGTATACATGTTTGTGTATTTGATTGAGATCATAAACTCATTCACTGAATGTCCGCAATACAATTCACAGCATGAAAGAATTTGTGATGAATTCACAACTAGTGATTATCTCTACATGTGCAATTGTGAAGTATTGAAATTGTCCCTAGTCGATGAATTGATAAATACGGACACTATCAATTCTGTTGAGACTAGCATGGGTTATTCTCTAATCAGCTGATTCTCACTGGTTGGTGACATTGGGATGTCCGGAGATAAACATGAATGCTAGTTAAGGGAACTAGTTCATTGGAGTGACTGGCTGTAAAACATCATATGGTAATCTACATATAGATATGTCAATGAAGTTCTTACTGCAGCTTAAGTGCGATGTTCCTTTGACTTGCGGTGTTCAAGTCATCTTGGTCATGAAGACTTATACTTTGACATCTTAAGCAAGCATCTCCAAGGAGGTGTTGACCCAGGATGATTGGGTATAAGTCGAAGTACCCAAAGATGTTTGAACAACCTACAAAGGTTTCACCACTCCTTGGGAGGAGATGTATACCCAAGGCCTATCGTCGGATTATTACTCGAAGCCTCTGGCCAGAGCATCACATGATCAGAGTATGAATATCTTAGATACATGTGAGTAATTAGAATCCGTTGGACGAGAAAAACGTTACTTGGTCTAGGTGTGACGTAGTCAGCCTAGTGGGGACTGACACACATAGACCATGTCCTGAACCAAGTGGGTATAAGATGGTGAAGGGAATGAGGCACGATTCATTATATCTGCTGAAGGGTTTCAGAATCATTTCTGAGGTCAACCATTGATCTTTCGATTACTTGGGGATCATGATGTACTACTAGGTGCCACTCATGATCGTTGTATGATTGGTGAATTATAGACGGCCAACATAAATCGAAAGCCTATTTAGTCACACGCACTACCAGTAATCCGAGGGATTTAAAACGAGTTGAAAATTGGATTTTCCGATCAAGAGAGATAAGTCGAATCTGAATTTTTCAGAGACGCATCGGAAGCATAAAATGGCTAAGTCTTTTGAAGACTTATTGGACGAATTAAATGAGTTTAATTCATATGGTCTTGGCTTGAGTTTGGCCGGCCAAAGAGGGTCCCACCCTCTTTGTTTGGCCGACCACATCAAAAGGGAGAACCAAATTGTTTGGTTCAAATTATAAAATAAACCAAGCATGGTTTGTTTTATAAAATTATGGATAAAGAAATTTATATAAAAAAATTTATATAAAGAGATTTATTTTTCATGGAAATTAAAATGAACTATGGATTGGTTTATTTTATTTTATAAAATCAATAATAGATTGATTTACCATGATAAAGAAATTTATATAAAGAAATTTCTTTCCATAAGAAAAGGGAGACATGGTTGTTTTTATCATAAACTAAATTATGATAAAAACTTGGCATGATGGAATAATTCATAGAAAAATTTATATGATAAATTTCTTATGAAAATTTATTCCATATAAAGGAGACTTGGCGATTGAGAGGCTACTATATAAAGGAACCAAGGCAAGGCTTGGAGATCAATCCAAGAGATCTATAAATAAGCCCTCTCTCTCCTTCTCTCCCTCTCCCTCCTCTAGTGCCGCCGGCCCTAAAAGAAGAACCCCTATTGCCGTGAGCTTCAGCCACCACCAAGCAGCTGCCGAAGAAGAAGAAGAAGTGGGCTCAACTCCTTCCTTCTTGCCGGAATCATGATTCCATTCTTCGTTTGGTGGTTAGTCTTCCTATCTCTCTCTTGGTATTCTTGTCGTGCCTTTGGAGAATCTAGTAGTTCTTGTCGGCACGAAACTCATGGCTTTGCGAAGTCATCCCGAAGAAAACTCGGCGTGGACGCAAATAGTGGCGGAGCTTCCGAGGGACGCTTACGGTTGGCTCTCGACCCTTTCTTCAAGTTACGCGAGGTAACAAGTAAAATAGTTTACGATTCTGCAAAAAAATTTTTATATGATCATGTCTACACAACATAAGGTTGCATGTTAGATGTGTGGTTAAATAATTTGAGAAATTATTTATGCTAAACCTTCCACTGCACGTAATTAATTCTAAAATTACGAACCCGCATCCATGTCAACATGCATCCGGTCCCAACAGTGGTATCAGAGCCGGTTAGTGTTCGACATAATCATATAATTGTTTTGCGGAAAACTTTGTCATGATCTCAAATTTGGAAAATTTTTCAATTATGGAAACTTTCCAATTATGGTAAATTTTAGATTTAGGAATTTCAAAGTTTAGAAATCATCATGAAATTTCGCAAACTTTTGAAATATCCCTATTTCTGAAATTTTATGATAATTGTGAAAGCTTTCCATTTTTGGAAACTTTCCAATTTTGGAAATTCTTATTTTGGAAATTTTTCAATTTTGGAAATTTTCCAATTTTGGAAATACGTAAATTTTC
>JAGFNQ010003856.1:298344-318403 GCA_024364735.1 Boesenbergia rotunda
CGAGACCCAGGAGCCGCTGTTCCAATAAAAATCGGACAGCACCTCCCCTGTCCGGCGGACAATTTACACATACACACAGATAATATAACACAACCACGCAGTTAAAGGCCTCAGGCCTCCAATCCATGCAAAAAACAGTTAAATGACTATACTATCGTAAAACCAAAATCCGAACTCACCTGAGCTGCCAGGGGGCAGGAACAAAGCCAAAACCAACGAAGTCCAACATAGGACTCAAAAGTACAATACCATCGAATAAAAATGAATACATGTTCGAAACACACAACGGAAGCATAGAAATACTACAGGTCCATAACAAAACAACGTAAATAAAACCAAGAGAGCTCCTCTGGAGCTGGGGACTGGCTGCTAGGGATCTCCTGGCAGGCATCAACCTGAAATAAAATGTATGGCAACGGGGTGAGTCCATAGCTCAGCGAATACCCAACAGATATGCATAGAAAGTTATACCAACAATAAGAGTTCAGCTAATACAGCTCATATCAACAGTAGGGAAAGACTGGACTGAAATACTGAGGTAGATACATACCTGAATCCATCTAACCTGAAAGAGGGTAGAAATACCAGGGAATACCAATAGACATATAATCACAGATAACAAGTCTCCAGAATATGCATGTCAAACAAGTGCAGCAAATAAGTGCAGCAAACAATGCACGATGCAAATATGCACATGGTGCAATGCATGGTCACCCCCTAACTCCAGTCAGCCACGAGACAGGCGATACTGGGTCGGCGAGTGGGTAGAGCTGTGACACTGTACGCACTCTGCCATCACTGCTCCTGAGTGACCGAGTGGACAGGATGCTGGGGGGACCGCCCCTACCCCATGTATAATGGGGGAGCTCGCTCTCATCTCCTCTGGTCTATGGTAGAGAAGGGATCCCTGCTTGCTACCACGCTCCGAAGCCACTACCCCTGAGCGCGAGCGGAGCAATACAGAGCAAATGCACACATCCTACGGTATCCACTAACCCATGAGTGGCCGTGTGTGCATATCATGTACCGGAAGACGATTAGGCTCAACCACAAGGGAGTCGCTGATCGCCGGCATGCAACAATGCAAGGATGGTGTATGATAGATACACATACCTCCCTCCCAAGTCCTCAGTATACTAAGTCTCAGTCTGAAATCCTATAACAGGAAATACAGGTAACCTACAAGGTATACTGGCTGAAACTACAGATCCCTCAAGGTCAAAGGCAGGAGATACATCACCGATATCTAAGCATACATATAGATATGACAATACCTGAGACTGTAGGGAACTAACAACATAATAACTCAGGGGATAAAACCAACAAGTATCCAGAACAGGCATAATAACCAGGGATAAACAACAATATCCAGACAGGATAATAACCAGGGATAACAACAAGTATCCAGAACAGGAATAATAAACCAAGGATAGCGTATGATCTTACTGCTATCTATAACAGCTATGCATAACAAATGACAATATCAAAAGATAAGTCAAAGGGTACCCGCCTCCAATGAAAGAATCTCGTATCCAATGAGATAGAACCACCCGCCAATAATCCAATCAAGCTCCTGTATCAAGGATGTATTTAATTAGCTATTTGTAGAAAAATGATTAGCTAATTATTCCCTAAACCAACTAGGTTTAACCTAATGGCTCCCTTTCCATTTAATTACGTCAAATTAAATGAAAATGTTCTTAATCACGCCCACGTAATTAAGGTTTAGGTTTGTTTCCAAGCTAAACAATTACAACCTCAAGATCTTCAAGTTCAGCAAACTAAGCTCAGATAGTCCAACTCATAGCCACCTAACATGAGGCAACACCAAAACCAAAGTAATCCAATAGATACACATATCAGAATTTACCCTTTTACATTTCCAACCATACCAACTCAACCTTGTTAATCTAAACTCATTATACATACAACTAATCCGGAACCCGAATCATACACATATCACACATGCCAAATAGGAAGAACCAAAGGAATAACCAAATCCAATCAACCGAACACAACAACTTCATCCAAACAAGGTAAACCATTCAAATGCAATCCCAAAATCAACCCACAGTAGATCAAAGATCAAGAGTCACTCATACCAAATTGCTATGGGTCACACTAATCCATCCCTCAAGAAATCAGATCCGAAATCAGAATGAAATCATATCATACTCCAAGATTAAACCAATACTAAAACAGGATTCTTGAATAAGCATAAAATCCCAACAACATTCGTACAATACCAAATTGGGAATTCAACCATCCAACTCCCAGTCAAGAGTGGTTCCCAATTCAAGGGAATTAAGTTGTAATCGAAAAATCCTAAAGAACAAGGTCAACTCTAATATAAATTCAAAAACAGAACTCACGCAAGATTTATCAAACCCAAATCAGCTACCCATCAAGATCTCATTATCAACCTACGACTTAATCCAATTCAAACACACAACTCCAAGGAAGCCAGAACAGAAGAAATCCTAAAGTTTCAACTTCAAACGTAATGCCACGCATAGAATTCCATCCCAAAGCCAATTCATTCGCGAAGTGTATCAAAATCTTACCTCATATGATCAGCGATGTCCTGTGTAGGTCTCGGCTTGCTCCCCTCCTCTACCGCAAGGGAAAACTCACTAGGGCACAGATTCCTTGCTGAAACCCAAGCCTGCAGTCCCATGGCCGATGAACACGAGACGGGAGGTCGTCGGCTACGGGCTAGGGCTCGCAACGCCGAGAGGGGAAGAAGAAGAGAAAGGAGTCGTCGGGCGCGGCAGCGGCTAGGCACGCGAGAGGAGGAAGACGCCGGGTCGTGGCTGCGGCTAGGGCTGCGGGCGAGGGGAGGCAGTCGGCGCGAGGGAATGAGGTAGGGAGAACCTAGGGCAGGCCGAAAGTTTAATAAAGGGGGGTCCCTTTTTGCACAAAAGCCCCTACCTTTTACTAAATTTCCCACTCTACCCTTAGGGTAAGAGTTTTAGTCATTTAACCATCCTATTTAATATAATCCATCTCAATAAAACTTTAAGGATAAGTTAATTACCCTCTCATAATTTAAGAGCTTATCCGAAACCCTTGATAAGTTTTATGTTTTTACAATAAAGCCCCTTTGGGCTCCTCCCGTAAGCCGGAAACCCTAGACTCTATCCGAAAAAAAAAAATCCCGAAAAATTTTCTGGTCCGGATTTTTGAATTGCCGTATTTTACATTCTCCCCCACTAATAAAAATTTGGTCCCCAAATTTCGTTATTCCTCATACGGCACACAATAACAGCTAACATGTCTGTACTCATCATGAGTAACCACTTCGTCTGATACCCTATGGTTACACTGCTACAGAGCAATTGAATATCAATCCAGAGGTTATCATCCGATAACCAGGGACACTGAACAACCAATCAATCATCACACCTATCAAGGACTCAATCCTAAGATCACTAGTGCCAAGTCTATACTCCGATCCTCAAACGTAAAATGAAAATTCATAAGTATCACCCAAGTATCCACAAGTAATAACATCCTCCAACATCAAAGCATATATATGTATATATATCCTCAATAGACCATCAAAAGATAACATAATTTAGAATTTGCCAATATATCATACCATATGCTGCTATCAATAACAGACTTCCTAAATAATCAACCACGAAAGATCATTTATCCACGATAATCCATCAAAAGCTACAAATCCGATAGGTTCATGTCCACTAATAGAATCCTCAAAATACAACAATCAGAGATTCGTCAATCTCAATCCCCTCTAAATACCAAGAGAAATCACAGATAACAACCTATCATATGGTGAACTAATATCCACGATGGGATATAATAACGAAATTCATGGACATCTTGACTCCTGATTATGTCAATATCTCACCGACAGGTAAAATACAGCTAACTCCACATCTCCGCACCTAACGGGTCATACATCCCGATGCACCATCGAGATTATCCAACCATATGCACTCAATCTATAAGTCAGAATCCCTCATAGACTAGCATAGCAACTCGTGAGTCACACCGACCGTCGACTCGTATTCCAACAACACAGTCCAATTCCTTCACTCCCTGGTCAAAACCCTATAAGGTCCTACTCCATAACAAGGAGCTAGAGGCATGCTATCTCTCAGGAGTATCTCCATATACTCATAAAGCAATTCTTTTATTTTCCTAGAGGTTGCCCTCGATATCATTTAACTAGAGGTCGCCTAGTTGTGTAAGTGATTTGCCTCATGCAAATCATAAGTCCGTAAATACCTTTAGTTATTCAACCAAGTACAACGGTAACCCGTAAGTGTCAAGCAACTAGCCTCACACTTTTCTATATTAGCCCAATCACCTATCAACATGTACCTTCTAGGTCAACTACCAAGTACAAGTGATCCATGGTCAAAGTCCCCAAGGAACAGATTGTATCAATCCGCTACTAATCATAAAATGTAGCTAATCCTACCTATGCATCAATGCAGATCATGTCTCAAGACATGTCATCTAGCTTATCTGTCCAGATATACGCCAAATAAGAAAAACTTGTAGCTCCATGAGCTACTGTGAATTGATCCAATAACATGAGAAAATTTCTAACTATACATAAATATACAGGAATACAACCTGATCCAATGGTAGCACGTAGCTAATGCTACTCTTCTACATCAATATACATCATGTACCCTAAGCGTGCATTCGAGGTCACCTAACCAGGCACGAACAACCCAAAGGATTGAAATTCCTTGAACTAGGGTAAGTCGATCCTATACTGTTCAAGCCAACTACGGTAGTCAACCCTAGTTCTCACTTAGCTAATAATAGCTAGAACACATACTACATATAGTAAGGTCCTGAAAACCAAAATCTTTAACCTCCAACGAATTACCGACATATTCGACCTTAGCTTTCCGATTCAACAATCGAGGTCACTAGAGAATTAACATTCTCCACTCCAAGGTATTATCCGCAATGTACCAACGAGTCGCTCCCATGAACGATCACCAATAAGATAGATTGACAACATGTCAATCCAACTAAACTGAGTCTACAAATATATATCCATCAAATATGAATATACGATCCCACCAAGTTGGGATAATCTAACCAATTCTAAGTCTGATAATGAGCACTAAAGGTAGGATAGGTCCAGAAGATATACCTTTTGCCGCCTGGAGAAGTCCTGTCGCTGCCAAGTCCCCAAATTGCCGTCGCATCGCAACCACGGCTTTAAAAATCCGTAATGTACTCGGATGAATAACATCAAACCCGAGCTCCGACACCTACCAGTTCAGTGTCAGATTTAAATTTCGAGAAATCCACGAATCGATGGTATCCCGCATCCTGGGCTTGATACCAAAAATACCAAAAATAATTGGTACCAGATAAACACCGTAAATCCAAAAGCACTCAAGGTATCCGATAACCTAAGCTCTGATACCAAAATAAATTGTCACGCCCCGAGACCCAGGAGCCGCTGTGCCAATAGAAAATCGGACAGCACCTCCCCTGTCCGGCGGACAAATTTACACATACACACAGATAATATAATACAACCACGCAGTTTAAAGGGCCTCAGGCCTCAGATATATGCATAAACAACAGTTATATGATTATAACTATCGAAAAACCAAATCCGAACTCACCTGAGCTGCCAGGGGCAGGATCAAAACTAAAACCAATCGAAGTCCAACATAAGACTCAAAAGTACAATACCATCAAATAAAATATGAATACATGTTCGAAACACCACAACGGAAGCATAGGAAACACTACAGGGTCCATAAGCAAAACAAACATAAAATAAAACCAAGCGGAGCTCCTCTGGAGCTAGGGACTGGCGGCTCGGGATATCCTCGCAGACATCAACCTGAAATAAACATATATGGCAACGGGGTGAGTCCATAACTCAGCGAATACCCAACAGATATGCATAGAAGGTTATACCAACACTAAGAGTTCAGCTAATACAGACTCATCTCAATAGTAGGGAAAGACTAGTACTGAACATACTGAGGTAGATACATACCTGAATCCATCTAACCTGGAAAGAGGGTAAGAAATACCAAAGGAAAACCAATAGGCATATAAACACAGATAACAAGTCTCCAGTATATGCGATGTCAAACAAGTGCAGCAAATAAGTGCAGCAAACAATGCACGATGCAAGATATGACCATGGTGCAATGACATGGTCACCCCTGATACCAGACAGATCATCGTACACCTGACATAGGGACGGCTGAACGGGTAGGGCTCTGACAACTGTACACCCTGCCATCACTGCTCCTGAGTGACCGAGTGGACAGGATGCTGGCGAGGGACCACCCCTCTACCCCAAGCAATGGGGGAGCTCCGCTCTCATCTCCTCGTGGCTCAGTACGAGAAGGGATCCCTGCTTGCTACCACGCCCGCGCTCACCCTCCTCATAGTGGCCGAACGGAGCAATACAGGGCAAATGCACACATCTACGGTATCCACTAACCCATGAGTGGCCGTGTGTGCAAGTCATGTACCGGAAGACGATTAGGCTCAACCACAAGGGAGTCGTTGATCGCCGGCATGCAACAGTGCAAGGATGGTGTATGATAGATACACATACCTCCCTCCCAAGTCCTCCGTATACTAAGACTCAGTCTGAAATCCTATAACAGGAAATACAGGTAACCTACAAGGTATACTGGCCTGAAACTACAGATCTCTCAAGGTTAAGTGCAAGAGGTACATCCCGATATCTAAGCATAGATACAGATATGACAATACCTGAGACCGAAGGGCACCAACAACATGATAACTCAGGGATAAACAACAAGTATCCAGAACTGGCATAATAAACAGGGATAAACAACAATATCCAGAATAGACATAATAACCAAGGATAGCGCAGAATCATACTGCTATCTATAACATTCTATGCATAACAAAATGACAATATCAAGATAGATAAGTCAAAGGGTACCCGCCTCCAAGAGTAGAAGTCCGTATCAATAGAGAACCTCCCGTCCAGGAATCAGCAACAATAATCCAAATCAGTGTCCTGTATCAAATGACACATTTAAGTAGCTATTTTAAAAATAGTACTTGCTAATAAATCCCTAAACCATTCTAGGGTTTACCTACTCAATCTAGAATTCGGTACAACCCAACAGATTTGTTGAGAACCTCTCGCCGTCATCACTAATCCAATCTCATAATACCAACAACTAATCCAAAATCGAATCAAACACCATCATACTTATCCAAACAAAATTCAACACAATAGTCTATAATCCGAGAATAGAAAACTCTAGATCTTAAATCAAGAACTCAATATAATCATTCCACAAAAGAAACTCATCTCAATCCCACAACATATCAAGTATCAACCTCCTTACTACTAATCTAAACTAAGTCAACCACAATCACAGAACATATTCCATACCATCACACAACCATTTGCTAATCCAAGAACAAGAACACATACACACCCACATCCAACACCTCACGACATCACATTGGATCATCTCATAGCATCAACTGATCAAAACTTAAAGAAAATCCTATTCCATTACAGTGACACTCCATGCAACAATTCACAGCTCAAATCCCTTGGTTAGTTTCAATTCAAATGCAAGAAGAAGTTCTATAATTGATCCAACTACAATCGCATTCAATTTAGGGTTCAATGCATTATCACATATCCATGCTAACTATCTACCAATCTAACACAGAACAAACATCCACATGCTACCATCAATCCACAATTCCATCTGTTTTGAGCTGTAGCCTACCCAACAGAACACAGATAGAACAATTACAATTCGTGACCCCAAAACCAATCCGTGGCTCACAGTTCCATTGGAAGATCAGAGGAAATCAACCATCCAACTCCCAGTCAAGAATGGTTCCCATTCAAGGGAATAAAGTTGTAATCGAAAAATCCTAAAGAACAAGGTCAACTCTAATATAAATTCAAAAACAAAACTCACGGCAAGATTTATCAAACCCAAATCAGCTACCCATCAAGATCTCATTATCAACCTACGACTTACTCCAATTCATTCGCGAAGTGTATAAAAATCTTACCTCATATGATCAGCAATGTCCTGTGTAGGTCTCGGCTTGCTCTCCTCATCTATCGCAAGGGAAACTCACTAGGGCACAGATACCTTGCTGAAACCCAAGCCTGCAGTCCCATGGCCGATGAACACGAGACGGGAGGTCGTCGGCTACGGCTAGGGCTCGCAACGACGAGAGGGGAAGAAGAAGAGAAAGGAGTCGTCGGGCGCGGCAGCGGCTAGGCACGCGAGAGGAGGAAGACGCCGGGTCGTGGCTGCGACTAGGGCTGCGGGCGAGGGGAGGCAGTCGGCGCGAGGGAATGAGGTCGGGAGAACCTAGGGCAGCCGAAAGTTTAATAAAAAGGGGGTCCCTTTTTGCACAAAAGCCCCTACCTTTTACTAAATTTCCCACTCTACCCTTAGGGTAAGAGTTTTAGCCATTTCACCATCCTATTTAATATAATCCATCTCAATAAAACTTTAAGGATAAGTTAATTACCCTCTCATAATTTAAGTGCTTATCCGAAACCCTTGATAAGTTTTAAGTTTTTACAATAAAGCCCCCATGAGCTCCTCCCGTAGGCCGGAAACCCTAGACTCTATCCGGAAAAATCACGAAAAATTTTCTGGTCCGGATTTTCGAATTGCCGTATTTTACACGATCCCCTCGGGATGGATGCTCCAGATGTCTCTTCTCGGGCGTGTGGGTCTTTGAAGGTGCAATAGATGGAGGGGGTGCAGCTTCTCCCTCTGGGGCCTCGGCAGTAGGAGCAGTCGAACCCCCTTCGAGGTCCGTTGGCAACTCTAATGCACTGATATCTCGGGGGGCCTCTGGGACGTCTCGGTCTGCGGTGGGCTCCTCCCCACCCTCGCAACCCTCAGTGGAGATTTCCGCAGGAGCAGAAGATGTTGAACCTGGGAGCAGTGCATGTTCATTAGTCTGGTCCCACTTCTGGAGTTGATTCATCACTCGGGGGAACATAATGTCGCCTACACAGTAATAACAAAAACACATCAGTCAGCATTAACTAGGAACTGTACCAGATAAAAAAAACAACTTACGAAGGTTGGAGCTGAGGGTTGTAATTTTCGGACTAAGCTCAGCCCGATAAAGGAGCTCCTCGCATTGCACCAGTTGGTGCCCATGGAATTCCATCCCAGTCAGGATACCCTTAGCTCTCTGATATCCTGCGTCCTGCTGGAAGTCGCCGAGGTCCAGGATAGGAGGCAAATTCTCCATCTAGTGGATAGGACTAAAAGGACACTCAGGAAGCCAGATATAAAAGAATCTTTCCTTCCATCCCTTATGATAAGAAGGGAGGCGCCCTAGAAACCGGTGGCCAGAGCGAGCAGTAAATCCAAATGCCCCTCGGGACCCAACTGGGACGAAAAAGAAATAGAAGAATCGGGGAGTCAGAGGAATGTCAAAATGCTTGAAGAGGACAAGGGCTCCGCTCATTTGGGCAAAGGCGTTCGGAGCCAGTTGTTGATGCGGGATACCGAAGTACTTGGCAACATTCATATAAAAAGGGGGGATAGAGATGCGAAGCCCTAGTTCTATTTGTCCCAGAAAGAAAGTATAAAAATCCTCACAGGTTGTTACAGGCGATTGACCTGAGGTAGGGACCCTCACCTCCCAGTCTACCGGGATACCATATTTCTGGAGGGCAGCTTGGAGGGATTCCGACCTAACACTGGAAGAGATGGTCTCGTACTATTCTGCACGGAATCCTAATTCTTTAAGGGAGCACTCGTCGTCGCCCGAGGTTTTCTTTTTCTTCTCCATTGGACCCATGGAGATAGAGTAGGGGGGAAAGGATGGAGGGAGACTTACTCTCGTCAAAAAGACGCAGAGGCAAGATGAATAGCCAAAGAAGGAGAACTCTTGATGGCAGATAGGGTAAGGAGGTTGCAGGGTGTCGTTGCACCCGCTTTTATAGGGATGTGCCACACCCCTCTGAGCAATAGGGGACCAGCACGTCGAGGGCATGAACGGGCTACCTCGGCGAACCGGCGAACCGCTAGCGCTTACTGTCGTCACTTCGTATATCCCGCAGTGCATATCAGGAAGATATCGCCACACAACCAGGGAAAAGACATGTGGCCCTATTACATATGATGAGCCACCACGTCATTATGGTTGCCACAATGTTCGCAGGAATACGGGACATATTCAAAAAATCAACAGGAGTCCTGGGGTGCACTGGTTATATCTTAGGGCACCACGGGCCGCCAGCCAAGCAGTAAAGGATGGAGGAACAAACTAGGCCCAGCTTCTTCATCACAACACTAGTCCGATCAGTCAGTCACGCTTTCTTCAATCAGACTTGAAGGGAGGGACTTGTGATGGGGTTAATACCCCGTGGTGGACATACGGGATGAAGAAGCTGTGTGGCATGACATGACTGATTGGAGCGATCCTTCTTCCAGAGCACCAGGACCACCCCCTGGGGATAGGTGTGCCCGGGATTAGAAAATCTCCCAAGATCACCACGGGATGTCGGGACTTGGGATCACCCCGAGGAAGTGGATCGCCCACGGCCCCCCCCCCCCGGGCCTGGAGTCCCCGAGATCACCTTGGGAGAGCGAAGCCCAAGTCACCATCGATCGTAAATAACGAATCCCCTATTTTCGGATACCAAGGTAATGATCACCAGTATTTATGGGAGGATCAGAGCCCGCAATCCTCGGTCATTATCGCCCTTATCCCTACAACGGGCTGGATTCAATGAGTATAAGGATCGTTATAGGGGAGATCCCATAACCGAAGATAGGGGGAACGTGGCGAGAAGCACCGAGACACGTACTATCTGTTGGTGCAAGTTGCATCAATGATGTTCTCCTTTAAGTGTTTTAATGTTTGACAATACACTTAAGTCAGTGATACATTGAACAGACAAAGGGGAGCAAAAGAGAAGTAACCTAAGTTGAAGAAAAGTCCTAGTCAACCTAGGCACTAAGACCTGGTGAGTGAAGCTGGGCACCTAGCGAAGGGCTGCTAGGTATCGAATCACTAAGTCCTGGCGAAGGGCTGCTGGGCACCTAGCGAAGGGCTGCTAGGTATCGAAACACTAAGACCTAGCGAAGGGCTGCTAGGCACCTAGCGAAGGGATGCTAGGTATCGAACCCCCAAGACCTTGTGAAGGGCTGCTAGGCACCTAGCGAAGGGCTGCTAGGCATTGGAACCCGAAGACCTGGCGAAGGGTTGCTAGGTATCGAAACCCCAAGACCTAGCGAAGGGCTGCTAGGCACCTAGCGAATGACTGCCAGGCATCGGAACCCGAAGACCTGGAGAAGGGCTGCTGGGCACCTAGCGAAGGGCTTCTAGGAGTCTAAGACCTAGCGAAGGGCTGCTAGGCACCAGGCGAAGGACTGCTAGGCTTTGAAGACTTGGTCCGAAGGACTAAGTAACTTAGCAAAGCGATGACTAAGGACAGGAGTAGAGACGGGTCAGGGTTTGGGCGTTTCGAGGTCCGGAAGTATCGGAGGCTAAGCAAAAGTCCATCCGAAGGACTGGGTGGCAACCGTCTCCTGAAAGGAGTAGGTGAAAGGCGTGTTCTCGGGGGTGAGAACTTGCGCCGGTTCGACCTAGGGTTTTGTGGAAATCCAAAGTCTGAACCAAGTCCTTAAGGCTAATATTGTATGTACATTTTCTTTGTGTTTGTGTATCTTGCAGGTATCAAGAACCGGAGACAAAGCAAGTAACCAAGCAAAAAGTGTGCTGCCAGCCTTGAAGCAGGGCGCCCCCAGCAGTGGGGGCGCCCCCATGCATCCAGGGCGTCCCCAACAGTGGGGGCGCCCCGAGACAAAGCTAAAAAGTGCAGTAAAGTGTTGACAGCAGAATAAGTGTCAAGCGGGGCGCCCGGAGCGTCCGGGGCGCCCGGGTTCAAACCTATTTTTGCTGTTTCGAGCCTGAAACACAGATAAGCCTTCATGAGGGTGCCCGGGAGATCCGGGGCACCCTGGTCAAAGGTTTTATAAGCTGTGGTGAGGTAGACGCGGGGATAAAATTTGACCAGGTTTATCGGGGCGCCCCCAACGTCCAGGGCGCCCGTAGGAAGCCTATAAAAGGGGCTTCGACCCCTCTGCTTCAACAACAACTGCCAAGTGCCATTTTGATCACTCTGACCAACGACAACGCGCTAAAGATGAGGCTCTACGACCGGGAGGCTCCAGGAGGAAGTGCGCGGCACTTCGGAGGTCCAGATCGGCCGAGCTTCAAACTTGTTCTGTTCGGTTTGCTTTAATTATACTGCAATTAGCCTTCTATATTTATGATTGCAATACTTGTACTATAAGACGGGTTTCTCCGCTGTCGGAAATTCTGGAAAGGAGACCAATAGTGGACTCACGCCGAGTACATAGGCCTTGGACGTACTGACCCTGGGGGTCGGGAACCAAGTAAATAAATCCCGCGTATAGATTGTCTTTTGTTTTGTTCGTTCTACTGCTTTTCAGCTGCTACTAACTCTGTTTCCTGAACGAACGAAAGTTTTCTACGAAGTTAACGAAAAGATTTTTCATGATCTATATTCACCCCCCCTCTATCGACGGCACCGGTCCTACAATTGGTATCAGAGTCGAGCCGCTCTTCACCGGACTAACCGCCGACGGAGCAACGATGCCAGGAGTTGAGGGGGAGCCCAGGGGTGAATCAGGTACTTTTAATTTTAAAATGTCCATTTTTAAATTCCATATTATCTGTTTCACATGCAGGGAGTGTAACACCCAATAATTTCCTGGTATTATTAGGGATTTTTAGAAATTTTTCTAGCATTTTTCGGAATATTATAGCATTTTTTCGGATTAAAATAAGGAGAAAAAAATTAAATGGGTCGAGTGGGGATCGATCCCGCGACCACAAGGCAAGCAGTGACTTATGCGAATCCAAGGAACCAGCTGGGCTAGGATATCAAGCACAGAAAAGGATGAAACAAAA
The DNA here is from genome assembly GCA_024364735.1 of Boesenbergia rotunda. Lineage (NCBI taxonomy): Eukaryota > Viridiplantae > Streptophyta > Magnoliopsida > Zingiberales > Zingiberaceae > Boesenbergia > Boesenbergia rotunda. The sequence continues at coordinate 311,302 of JAGFNQ010003856.1, forward strand.
TAATATTATAGTTGATTTAGCCCATTTCATGAAGAGGTATCTAATCTTCCACTTAAGTTGAGTTGAGACCCCATTAGGGCTTGGAGGAGGCCGCGCGAGCCAAGGGAGGAAGCTGCAAAAATAGGGAGAAAGGGGGGAGTTTTCTTCTTCCTTCTTCTTCCTCTTGAAGTAGAAAACCTAGGGCTTCTTCCCTAGGGCCAAGGGTGAAGTTTTCTTGCAACGGAAGAGGAAAAGAGCCTTACACTAGAAATTTTGAGATACTTAGTGAGTTTTCTTCAAGAAAAGGGTAAGTAAATCACTCACCTGCAATAGGAGTAGCTTCGCATGTAGTTTTCTCGTTGTAGAACCTTGATTTTGTGATTTATGTGCATGCTTGGAGAATAGGGCTTATTGTGTGATTAAGTTTCTCAAGAATACATGTTTTTAATCATAGAACTTGAATTGGAGTAGATTTTTATATATGTGATCTAAGGATGGAAGACCAAGTTCTTGAAAAGTCCTAAAAATTGAGTTTTGGGTTAAGGGCACGCAAGGTGCTCGATGAAAGTTCCAAGTAAGAAAAGGTAAAGGTTTATAGTGCAAGTTTTATGAAAAAGAAAGTTAACTTGATAAATGCAAGCATTATGAGTAAGAAAGTCCCAAAAATGAGTTTTGGGGTTAAGGGCACGCAAGGTGCTCGATGAATGTTCCAAGTAAGAATAGGTAAAGGTTTATAGTGCAAAATTTATGAAAAAGAATGTTAGCTTGATAAATACAAGCATTATGAGTAAGAAAGTATTTTACTTTTGTAAAGTTACATGTACCGGGCAAAAGAGAGGCCCACAGAATGGTAGAAAGAAGCTCTAATAGGGTGCGGTGGCTAGCTACCCCGAAACCTATTAGGGATGCGCGCATTGGTACACTGATACCAGGTACATTGTCAAGGCCTGAAAAAATTGATTATTATTTTGAAGTATATGAGTATATGTAAGTGTTTTCAGTTTGAGCATATGTTTTGCTATGTATGTTAACATTGTTATGTTACAAGCATGTTAAAGAGCAAGAGCAAGGAAGTTAGTGGTTTAATGTATGGCAATGCATAAGTAGCAAGTCTCAAAAGAAATTATAAGTATGTTAGGTTTGCCAATGTTTTAATGCTAGTAAATGTTTTCAAGCATGATTGAGCATGATAAGTATGTGAAAGTTTCCATGTGTAAGAATTTCAAAGTGCATGTGTTTTGAAGCAAGCATTCTTTGAAAAGAGCATGTTTATCCCTTATCGTTGGATTTGTGAGTTAGGATTTACTTACTAAGCATTTTACTTATTAGTTGCATTTCCTTCTATTGCAGACAAAGGTAAAGAAAAAGCATAAGTTAAGGAGGCGAAGGGACTTGCTTTGATGTTCAGTGGCGGCGGAACCGTGGAAGAGATCTTTGGGCTAAGTCTGGTAGAACATGTGTTTTGGTGTTTTGAAGTGGTAGAATGAATGACCTTGTTTAAACTACGCATAGAGGTTAAGTTTGGTACAAACTCTAGAGTGTTTTGGTTATATTTCGATAGTTTTGTTAAATCTTGCAAAGATCCTAATTTCAAGTTAATGGATTCGTTTTGAGTTGCTAAAATGTTTATAAAACTAGTATAGAGTATAGAAATGGAGTTATGCCTTTGTATACATTGGAGGTATATGAATTGTGGACTTTTGAAACAAGTTTTCAGGTCTGAAATGTAGGTTTTCAGGCGTGCCAGTCGACTGGTTCAGAACCAGTCGACTGCCCTATCGAACAGTAGCTTCTGTTCGATGTACCAGTTGACTGCCATGAGGCCAGTCGACTGGTGCCGCGCCCAAAAACTTGTTGTGGCCGATACCAGTCGACTGGTACCATTGAAAAGAAAGTGGTATAGAGCAGCTGGTTAGTGCTTTAGTGTTACAACGAAGAGGTCTAGGGGTCAAATCCATGCAAAGCAAATAAAATGAAAGTTGTTTTGTTTTTTTTTGAATAAAAAAAGAGAAGGAAGAAAAAAAAAAAGAAACAAAAATTTCATAGCAAGTTAAAGAAAGTCCAGTAGTTATAACCTAAGGCTAAGAATAAGGTAAAGTTAAGGCTAAGTGAATGTGACGCCGCCTTAAGGAAGAGAGAGAGAAGTTGAGAAGCCGGGTCTCACAGAGTGGTATCAGAGCAAAGTTCCATCCTTCCGCCACACTGACATCAAGCATCAATCCTGCCGCCTGTCAAGTAAGAAGTTCATATGTTATAGTTTGCATGCTTTTCATTATTGACTGCTAGTATCAGTAAGTGCATGATGAAGAAATTCATATGTTATAGTTTTGCATGCTTTTCATTATTGACTACTAGTATCAGTAAGTGCATGATGAAGAAGTTCATATGTTATAGTTTTGTATACTTTTCATTATTGACTGCTAGTATCAGAAAGTGAAAGATGATAAGGAAGTATGTTAGTATTATTATATACTAATATGTGCATGGAGATAATGAAGTAAGTTAGTAAGGAAGTATGTTAGCATTATTATATGCTATTATGTGCATGATCAATATATGCTATATGAGTATGATGGTAGTATGAAGATATGACATATGCTACATGAGTATGATGATAGTATGAGGATGAGTATGATGATATGACAATTGATATGACATATGATGATATGAGTATGATGATAGTATGGTAATATATCATATGCTAGTTGAGTATGAGGATATGTAATGTCATTACCCTCTTTATGATATAGAGTAGGAGAATACCAAGAGGACGTCCTTCATGTTGTGATCTTAGTATAGCAAGTCCAAGGTCTTGATTTGCCCAAAAGCAAGTTTTGGGATTATGGCACGCAAGGTGCTTGATAAAAGTTTTGAGTAAGACCAAGGTCTTACTAAACCCTAGAACGAGTTCTAGGACTAAGAAATGAGATAAGAATCAAGACCAAGGTCTTGTTATATCCTAAAGCAAGTTTGGGAACATTACCATTAAGTGTTAAGTTATACATTTGAGGACGTCCTAGAAAGGCCCAAAACGAGGAGCAAGCTCCTAGAGGGCAAGAGGCAACAGAGTCAGTACCCCCACCAAATCTCTTAGAGGTGGTGGCTCAGTTACATAGACAGTTAGCAGAACAACAGCAAGTTATTGCCACCATGATAGCTAACCAGTAGGCCACTCCTGTTACCCCGTTGGTGGCGAATGTAGTGGCACCAGTTGTGACCAAAGACCCATCGGTTACTTCTGTAATCCCGGCAAGGGGGGGGGTAAGGCAAGAAGTGTACCTCATTCAGTAGAAGAAACAGAAGCCAGGGAACTTCCCAGGCACAAGCAAACCATGGGATGCTTAAGCATGGTTCAAAACGTTGGAAAGAATAGTAGGCTACTGGACTGGCATGAGGTAGAGAAGATAAAGTGTGCATCTTTCTGCCTTATGGGAGATGCTAGAATATAGTGGGAGAGAGTCAAGGCCAAGAGAAATGTCAGCCAGATGACATGGGCCGACTTCGAGACTGAGTTCTTCGAAGAATACTTTCACATGCAAGTAACCAACAAGCATTATGATGAATTCACGGAGTTCAGACAAGGAGAACAATCCGTGGATGAAGCAGTGAAGATGTTAAGCGGTTAGCTCATCTGTGCCCAGAGCTAGTTAGCACAGAAAAAGAGATAGTTAGGCTAATGCTCAAGATGTTAAGGCCTGAGATAGCGTTAAAGGGGGGCTAGCGGTGATAAGAGGCCGCAAACCTCCGAAGAACTAATAAGTAGTGCTTTGATCACTGAGCACTACTTAAACAGTATAAAGGCCACCAGAAAGGTTGAACGATGAAGTTCTTAAAAACCTTACCGTCAGGGGAAGTAATGGCCTCTACTCAGAGGCTAAGGGCAGTACCAATCTGGATTTCCAACCGAGAGCTCTACAGTGACTTGGTAGTCCTTGAGATGAAGGATTACGATGTCATTTTAGGGATGGACTTCTTGAGCAAGTACAATGCTTCGATAGACTGCCGCAAGAGAAAAGTCAAGTTCACACCAAAAGCAGAACCTTCATTTGAGTTTATTGGAGATCCAAGGAGAAAGACAAAGAGGTTCCTATCTACCTTACAAGCTCCGAGAATGTTAGAGAAGGGGTTCTCTGGTTTTCTAGCTCATATAGTGGATGCAAGTCAAGGAGAAGGATTGAAGAGAGAAGAAGTGAGGGTAGTCTGTGACTATCCTGAAGTATTTCCTGAAGAGTTACCAGGACTCCCTCCCAATCAGGAAATTGAGTTTGAAATTGACTTGGCCCCAGGAACCAACCCAATTTCGAAGGCACCTTATCACATGGCGCCAGCAGAACTGAAAGAATTATAAGAACAATTGCAAGAGCTGCTTGACAAGGGTTTCATCCGCCCTAGTCATTCACCTTGGGGAGCTCCCGTATTGTTCGTCAAGAAGAAAGATGGATCTATGTGAATGTCCATAGATTATCGAGCTTTGAATAAAGTAACCATCAAGAACAGATATCCTTTGCCAAGGATCGATGATTTGTTTGATCAGCTGAAGGGAGCTATAGTGTTATCCAAGATAGATCTGCGATCAGGTTACCATCATCTCAGAGTGAAGGAGAGTGATGTGCCAAGGACTGCTTTCAGTACAAGATATGGGCACTATGAGTTTGTGGTCTTGCCCTTTGGAGTGACATACGCCCCTGCGACGTTTATGGATCTAATGAATAGAGTGTTCAAGGATTTTTCTGGACAAGTTCGTCATTGTCTTCATTGATGATATCCTAGTGTATTCAAAGACTCAGAAAGAACATGAAGAACACCTGAAGATAGTGTTGCAAACCTTACACCAGAAGGAGTTGTACGCTAAATTCTCAAAGTGTGAGTTTTGGCTTGATCAGGTGGCCTTCCTAGGCCACATTATTTCCAAGGAAGGTATTATGGTAGACCCAGCCAAGATTGAAGCAGTTAGTAACTGCAGTCAACCAACGAATGCTAGTGAGATCAGAAGTTTTCTGGGTTTGGCAGGCTACTACAGAAGGTTTGTAGAGGACTTTTCAAAGATAGCTTCTCCACTTACAGCCCTAACCAGAAAGAATAAGAAGTATGAGTGGACTGAGGACTGTGAGCAGAGCTTCCTTGAGTTGAAGAAGAGACTGACCAGCGCTCCTATCCTTACAGTACCCAAAGGTGATAAGAGCTTTGATATATACAGTGATGCATCAAAGCTAGGACTTGGAGCAGTCCTTATGCAAGAAGGCAAAGTCATAGCTTATGCTTCCGGGCAACTCAAGGACTATGAAAAGAATTACCCCACTCATGATCTGGAGTTGGCAGCTGTAGTCTTTGCTCTAAAGATATGGAGGCATTACTTGTATGGAGTGCAGTGTAAGATTTATACAGATCACCAGAGTCTGAAATATTTCTTCACTCAGAAAGACCTCAATATGAGACAGCGAAGGTGGCTCGAGTTAGTGAAGGACTATGACTGTGAGATTCTTTACCACCCTGGTAAGGCAAATAGAGTAGCAGATGCACTGAGTAGAAAGACTTGTGCCACTTTGATGCCCTTATCATCATTGGCACCACCATTACAGAAGGAGATAGTAGATTATGGAGTGGAGATTATTGATGGGCAGCTAGCTCTATTGACACTAGAGTCGACTTTGCTTGAAGAGATACAAAAAGAGCAAGCTGAGGATTCTGATCTCCAAAGGATCAAGCAGGAGATGCAAGAAGGAGAGAGTAAAGAGTTTAGAGTATCTGACAGTGGGATACTCTACTATGGTGACCGTTTATGTGTCCCCAATCATGAAGAGCTGAGGAAGAAGATTCTTGAAGAAGCCCATGGAACTCCCTACTCAACGCATCCTGGTTCCACTAAGATGTACCAGGATTTGAAAGGAAGATTTTGGTGGTCAGGGATGAAGAGAGACATAGCTAAGTATGTCAGCACCTGACTGACATGTCAGAGAGTTAAAGCAGAACACCAGAGACCAGGAGGTGTCCTACAACCCATTCAGATTCCAGAGTGGAAATGGGAAGACATAGCCTGGATTTCATAGTTGGTCTACCAAAGACAACTAATGGCTATGATGCTATTTGGGTGATAGTAGACAGATTGACCAAGTCTGCCCACTTTTTGGCAATCAGAGTGTAGCGACCCGCCTTCTCTGCCTTAGACGGATCGTTACATTTGTCTACTTCTCGACTCTAATGCACGACTAAAAATGCGGAAATCCTTTTTTTTTCTTTTTAATCTATCTAAGAATGATATTCTAACTTAATTAGTCATGCATGATACCATGTCACACTTTCTTTCTCAAAAACTCGTAAGAAAATACTTATTGAAACTTGCCTCGCCCAACTCAGCTTACGGGTATCAGTCGACTGATAGGCCTGAAATCTGAAATTCAGGTTTCGAAACTTGTTTCAAAACTCCACCAAACCTATACTTTCGAGCCATACAAAATCATGACACCATTTCTATACTCTATACTAGTTTTCTAAACAATTTAGCCAATCAAAACGAATCCATAAACTTGAAATTAGGACTTTTGCGGGATTTAGCAAGTTATGAAAGTCTATATAAACTTTAGGCTAAAGTTTGTACCAAACTTAACTTCTAACCATTGAAACTCATCACACAAAATTCTATAACATCACTAAGGCATTATGAAATGAGCAAGCAACTTTTCTAAGCATAATTGAGCAATAAAACTTAATTCAAAAGAGAAGCTAGCACTATCTTGGCACATGCATCAATAACTCCAACAAAGTATCAATATTCTAAACTACTCACACTTCTACTCATCCAATGCAATCATAAGGATATGTATGCTAAATGAAATGACATGGAATCTTTACTCTAAGAAATTGAGCATGTAAAACTATCCAAAGCTTAAACGTTCGCTAAACTCCATAAAGCAATAACTTGGAATTTGAATAAACTAAAACATTGTGATTCAAATAACTAAATTGTCTCGTCTCAAGGATCTCTCCAAAATCAGCCACCACACACACTTTACTCAGCACCGCCTCGTCGCCTTCCTTCAGAATTGCTTGCCTTTACCTTTATCTGCAGTAAGAGGAAATGCAACTAGTAAGCGAAAAGCTTAGTAAGTACTATCTAGCTCACAAA